>CABHPQ010143285.1:0-21211 GCA_902168405.1 Peromyscus aztecus | reverse complement strand
TGTTTTGTTTTGTTTTGTTTTGTTTTGTTTTTCCAAGCGTGAGTCTTCTGAGCCTCCAGGCCTGGTTACACACCCTCCTCCATGCTCACAACACCCTGAACCTGGGTAGAATTCTGCCACAGGTCCTTTACCCTGCTTTCTCTCGGAGTGGTTTCCTGTGGCTATGTATTAACTCCAGGGCCTATCACAGAGTTCGCCCATGGTATGTGAGTGATGCACCCACCATGTCTCTCTTTTCCACTGGGGACTCATTTCACAGACCTCCCAAGTATTCTAGAAACTAGAAATAGTAACAAGATATCTCCCTGATCCATATTGTGTGTGTGTGTGTGTGTGTGTGTGTGTGTGTGTGTGTAATGTACTTCCCTGTATACCTTTAATAGAGTTTAATTAAAAAATCAGCCACAGTAAGAGATGAACAATAATAATAAAGTAAAACAGTAATGAAATAGCCCTTCTTTTACATTAAATAGCATCTTAAATGCTAACTTAACAAATTTCAGTTTGGAACACATGAATTGCAATACCAAGATAATGACATTATGTTTACTCATTTGTGGATAGGAAAACCAAGATTCCCAGCTAAAAGTGGTTTCCCACATGGTGCCCTCACCAGGCCCCGGGAACCAGTTCTTCTGCCTGCTGCCAAATAAGAGTGGGTTTTATTTGTTTGTTTGTTTGTTTGTTTGTTTGTTTGTTTTGCACCTGCCATTTCTTTCAATCAAACAGGAATCTGAATAGATTTTTAGGGAGTCATTAGCTTTAAAGGCTGTAGCATGTTTTTATAATAGTTTACTTATGTCTTCAAAGATCCCAGATAAAATGCTTAATTTATATTTGTCTATGGGAATCTTTAGAAGTTTGAATCAAACCAAGAAGATTAATAAAGGGTAATTGTAAGATGAATTAGCTCCACAGTCAGTTGTTGAATCCAGCATGTACAATAGCTCCTCTTATCTGCAGGTTGCTCTCCTCAGTTTCACTTACCCATTGTCAACAATGGCCTAAATGGAAAATTCCAGAAACAGACAATACACTTATTTTGAATGGCCATCCATTCTGAGTAGCATGGTGAAAGCTGATACTATCTGCCTCTGTCTGCCCAGCATGTGACCATCCATTCACCCATCCAATGCATCCACACTGTGTATGTTATGTCCCACTTAGTCAGTCAGCACAGTGTCAGAGGGTTGGCATGTCACAAACGCCAGTGTTTGTTCTCATGGAGGCACTGTACATCTGTTCTACTTTTCTCTACTAGTTATTCTGTTTTGCCAAGTTCGGATTTTTCTAACATCAGTTATCAAGATTTTATTATCAAGAATACTGTCTTGACATTCTTTGGTGCAAAAATGATCTTCATTTTTTTTTCTTCCTGAATTTGGACATAAGGAGAAATTTGGGGTGAGGTATTAATACTAGTTGTAGCCCTCTCCACTGGTGTGACTTTGGGCAGGTTTCCTGACTCCCCTAGCACTGAAGAAGGGAGTACGTAAGCATGCACTCCAAAGTCTTCCCGGAACCTCTGACTGCTGACAATGAGAACTGAATGAGTGAGACAGTGATTGCTGAGACTCTCAGTGCTGTGCTCCCAGCTGAAGAAACCCATACACCATTGAGAGTGACCAACAACACTCATGAGAACAGACAGCACCACTTCATGTGGTTTAAAATTCAGAATAAAATTATAATTATACCCTCAAACTAACCAATTAAGTTAGCTGTCTGGGACATTTAAATTTCCCTCATCTCTGATTTCCCCCATCCCAGGGAAACTGACGTTCCTTCAGGCAGCTCTATGGGAGGAGGTCTGGGGACAGCCTTCATTTAGCAAAAATGATGGAGGAAACTGATGATAAATGGGTATTGGAAACTGGAGCCTAAAGTGTGCTTCCAACCTAAGCCGTTGCTGCTGCCTGCTTGAGAACGTAAAGTGGGAAACACCCTCAGACAGCAGGGACCAGGGGACAGGACTCTAACAAGGGCCAGGACCCTCTGCTGAAAGCTCCTTGGTTTCATATCTCCGTGCTATAAGGGCTCCTGGTTAACTCTGATTTATGAGAAAAGAGAAAAGGCCGATCATATGGGGAAGAATTTGTGCATCTACCCTTGCAGTGTTTTCATGAGCATGTTTATGAGCTATGCAAATACTGAAAGCCCCAGAGACTTCCAGTCTAAATTACTGACTTTATTACCAATTGTAACCTTCTGGCACCTGAGTGACCTCTGTGATCCATGACCAACCCCCTCCACAGTCTCAGATGCTTGCTTACCTGTGCGGTATGGAACCGGCTGCTCCCACATCTTTCCTTTCTCTTCCATTGCACACAGTTAGAATAAACTCAGTAGCTAGAGCTCTCAAGACATAGTCTGCCATACTGGAGAGTGAGAGCAGTGGCTTACACAGGTCTGTGTCTGCAAAGATGCCTTCAGCACAGTGGTCCTAAATGCTAGCAATATTTTTCCTGATTAACAAAAGACAGAAAACTAGATCAGACTTAATCTGCAATAGCTTCAGAGAGCCATCCAATAGGCAGGGGTTGGGGCAGAGGGGTAGGGGAGGCCTTGAGAGGATAGCAACTGGATGTCACCAGACATGACTGGCAGGCCTGGATGGCAGGCTTCTGGGGAGCTGTCCAAATGCTGTGGCTCATGCTCTCTGTGAATTTGTGTGTCCGTTTTCATAGCAACCACTGCTCCTGTGTTAGAGAGAGCCAGGAGAAGCACATCTCTGAAAACAGCCCCCACAAAAGGAAGCTTTAGAGGTGACCACACAGCCACAGATATGGGCACTCTCTTTAACTTGAACTTGGGTCTATATCAGTTTTATTAGTCATATGTTGTCAAGACAGAGGATAAGGCATATAAATGAGGCCCATCCTTTGTATTTATCAGTTACGGTTGATGGATGGTGAAACAGGCCTGGACTCCCTGTGCTACCATCAGCGATCCTTAAGAATATTCTTATGTGAGCTACACAGTGGTGAGATTGGTTCCAATCCAATCAGTGGTAAAAGTAACTTACCGAGTAGGGAAAATTGCAAAAGTAAGAGTAACTATGTAACACATGTGTGTAGTCATGGAATGCCTGTTTTCTTGTACTTGTGTGAAGTTACAGTGCAGATTGAGGGTTTGGGAACCAGCCTTTACAGTGGAGAGACATCCTAGAGTAATATATATGTCCCATACAGAGCCTCACACAAGATATAGCCATAATAAATATGAATCACTGAAATCCAATTTACTTCCTGGCCACATTCCCAGGAAGGCTTGTCTGGTTTCCGAACTGTGGGTGCTGAAATAAAATCTGAGTAATGAAGGCAGAAGGAATAGATCTCTTCAGATGTATGGAACCCACTCACCCCGGTTTCCATGCTTCATCTTAACTGCTGACCTCTTTCTGTGACCCCAAACCCTTTCTTGGTAATGCTAGCTCTATCGTATGTACATTATAAAAGTAAACATTCATTCATTTATTCACTGACAGATGTTTACAAGCATCTTTTCTTTTATTGGAAATCAAGCTTTATAATAACCCCCTTCCTTGGGGAGCTAAAAATTTAATTGATGAGATACAAGCAAACGTATCTAGGGAGGTCAGATTCAAAAAGTAGGGCTACAACTCAAGAATGTCTTAAAGAACATAGTCAGGTGAGGTATATTGAAAATAAGCATTTAAAAGCTATCTCTCTGTTGCTGTGACTTACAGAGGGACAGCACTCAGTCTGGGGGTAAATTAATAGATCATACCCACAATGTTTTAAATTAAGCATTAGAAAATCATCCCAGTTGGGCAGAGCACTTTGAAAGTATTTCTCTGTTGAAAATGACAGCTTTTCATGTCGCTCAAACTGACCACAGCTTTGGGGTGTGTTTGAGGTATACATAAATGACTAGGAATTTCTACATGCATCTGAGCTTGACCAAATAATCCATGTTCTCTTCATTTCTTAGTGTCTAGATGTTAGATGAGGAAAGCATTCCCATCCCAAAGCAGCAGAAAAATAACACAAAGGCATTTCCTTCTGGAGATCAGCACATAGCCGACCTATTTATTGGTCAGAAACCACAGTGGTGAAGTGATCTTCCAATTTCCTACACACACACACACACACACACACAGAGAGAGAGAGAGAGAGAGAGAGAGAGAGAGAGAGAGAGAGAGAGAGACTCAAATATATAAACAGATCTTTTTCTGTTCACCATGACACAGCGATTTACCCAGGAGAGAAAAATCTGAATCAATGTTTATTTAGTATGCAATTTGATTGTAGAATGTAACTCCACATGCAAGTGGGGCCCATGAATAAGAATCTTTCCTTTAAAAGATTAGAACTACAGTCTTGTGTTAAGTATTTGGCTCCATGAATCAGCAATTTTCAGGTCCTCAGAGCTTCTCTGGAATTAAGTGATTTTATTCATAAAGCAAATGACCCAGATCATAAATGGAAAAAGCACTTCTATTTATAAAAATAATTCAAACTTTGACACAAACAAATTAACTAAATTAATAAACAGCAACATTTGTGGTTAATACTTTATCACCAGAAAAGAGATAAAAATCACCCAGCAATCCTCTGAGTCCCTGGAAGCTCGCTTCATTCACTGGGGAGGTGAAGGTCAAGGCTGGGTGTTTACTGAGAGCATTGTTATCTCTGGAGTTAACCCTGGCTGAGGCTGTGCCTTGTGATGATACTGCCAGGCACAAGCAAAGCTAGGATAGGGGCCCTGGGTGAGCACCTTGTGAATGCTGTCCACTGCGCAAAGACAGGAGGAGCATCTTAAATATTCACAGTGGAAGGAGAGGGGAGAGGAGGGGAGAGGAAGAGAGGGGAAGAGAGGGGAGGGGAGAAGAGGGGAGGGGAAGGGAGAGGAGGGAAGGGGGTTATATAGATGTATTTATAGTGGTGATCAGGCTGGTGCTGGTTCATAGGAAGTTAAACAGTAGAAGCAGCAGTCAGCATTTATATAAAACTTTAAATGCTGTGACATAAACGTAGATCAGAGTCAGTCTTCTCTGTGATAAGACCTGGCCATTACTAGAACAAGAATGACACATTAGAATACAGTTAAGAGGTTCAGAGCCAAAGCAGAAAGACTGGCTGTACCATGGAGCTGGAAGGGTACTGATGACACTCATGGCCTCGCTTCCCATGGAAAGGAGTTTGCTCAGCCCAGTGTAGCCATTTGTTTTGGCCTAAATCCTCTTTAATGACCATTTTCCAATGTCTGTAAATTTGAGCCCAAACACACTGTTACACCTTTCTGTAATTCTCATAGTCATCTTTCTGGTTTGTTTTGTTTTTTGAGACAGGAATTCTTTGTGTAACCCTTCCTGTCCTCAAACTAGCTCTGTAGACCGGACTGGCCTTGAACTCACTGAGCTCTGTAGCTGGAACTTTTCCTGTGTCCCACCTGGTCCTACGGTCACTCAGACCCAAGTAAATACACAGAGGCTTATATCAATTACAAATTGCATGACCATGGCCTATGGCTCAATTTTCTTCTCAGCCCATTTGTATTAATCTACATGTTGCCATGTGTTCCGTGGCTTTACCTGTGTGCTATTACCTGCTGCTCCCTGGATAGCAGGATGGCATCTCCTCCCTTCTCCTTTCTTCTTCCTATCTATCTGCTTGTATTTCCTGCCTGCCTCTAAGCTGCCTTGCCATAGGCCAATACAGCTTTATTTATCAACCAATCAGAGCAACACATATTCACAGCATACAGAAAGACATCTCACAGCAAAGATCCACCAGCGTCTGACTCCCCAGTGCTGAGATCAAAGGTATGCACCACCATGCCCAGCCATATTCATCTTTCATTTGTTCCTGTCTTTTTGTTTTTTATACATTGAGTGCTAATGTGTGAAAGGCCCAGAAACTCAGTTTGAAATACCTTCTGTCCTTGACTACCATCCTTCTGACCTGGGTCCCCCCTATAGCCCAGCTTCCTCACCAGTAGTGAAGACATTAAATCACATGGTGGTCTAAAGGCTTCCACAACTCTGAAATTCTAGTTCATGAATAACCATGGACAGCCTTTGTTTATTTTGTGATTTTACAGAAGTCCATGAGAACACTCAAAGATAGGTTCCCAGTTCTCAACATTAGAGAGGTCTTTTGTTCTGTTTATTTATATTTATTATATTTTTAAGTGTGTGTGGGGGGGTGGTTTGTGTGTGTGTGTGTATGTCAGGTGGCTAGAAGTATGGGATCCCCTGGAGCTGGAGTTACTGGCAGTTGTGAGCTACCCAACAAGGGTGCTGGGAATTTAACTCAGATCCTCTGCATGAAACATTCTTAACCATTGAGCCATTTCTCTAGCTCGGATGGTTTAGGCTTTTAATAATATGAGATGTGACCACTTGAATGATATAAATTCCAGGAGACAAGACAATGGTAGGGTGCCTCGGACATGAGTGCAGTCCCCAGTCAGAAACCGTCTCTCTTGTTAAACTGAAAGCATGACACTCAAATTCACACACACACACACACACACACACACACACACACACACACACTGAATTTTAGAGAAAACAGGTGTTCTATCTATTATTTTCAAATGCAGTAGTTTTTCTCTTGACTTGCAGATACAGGGTTTGAACACAGGGAAAGCCTGCCCAAGTCCACCGGTTGTTTTCATTATTACCTGAGCATGTCTAAGGCATTTACTTAGTGTCAGAGCAAAGCAGCCGAAGACAAGTGAGTGTGGTAGTCACGGCCTCTAGGGGTTTATGGAGTCAGCCCAATCTCAGTGAGGCATCTCTCTGGGGTTCTGCTAAGGAAGGAAACTGCCCTCTGGCCAGAGTCCTGACAGCGCCTCATCTTGCCCCTTCTCCCAGCACTTTTTACAGGTGTGGCCTTGGTACCTTGTTGCCTCTCTGATTTCTTCCTTGACAGGGATATGGCATATTTGTGTTTATGTTCAATATTGGTACTGACTAAAACAGTTTTAAAATAATGGAGCCTGGTGTTTACATGTCACAGCTGATGGGGAATGCAGGGACTGGGTAAACTGGAAGACCGTAGTCAAGTACCTGCCATTGCAAGATCGAAGTCAATGGACATCTCAGTGTGTGTGTGTGTGTGTGTGTGTGTGTGTGTGTGTGTGTGTGGTGTGGGGTTGGGGGAGTGGGGGGTGTTCACACACATGAGCTTTACTCACTACCAGAAGAAAAAACAATTTGATAGAAATTTCCTTGGCCACTGTCTTCAGTAAGTACATAATGAAATATAGTGCATATTTATTATATTTTTTAAATTTTTATCTGACTTGAGATTTCAGCTTTTGGTTAAGACTACTTCTTTTATTGGTTTAGGTTTCTATAAACTGTAACCCTGAAGCTTATTTGTAAAGTTTGAACTGGGACAATAGCTCGCTGGCCTGCATTTGTAGGGATTGGTCCACACTCTTTACCTCCTCTTGGTACCAAAGTTCTTAGCCCTGGACAGGCAGGGCTCCTTAACTGAAGCACTGAAAAGGGGCAGGAGGCTGGTTGCTTTCTCAACCGTGGTTTCTTCCCATGTAACAGATGCACCACAGGAAGCACAAGGCAGATTCTGTTCACTTTCCTCCTGCCCCCAGGTTCCCCAGGGACTAAACTCACACACGTTCTCATGCCTCCCAGTCAGAGGCACCAAGATTTCCTCAGTAGTCCACATGAACAGCTCCGCCAGTGCACACCTACTAAAAAGGCTCAACACAATTTACAAAGTGATTGCAAATTAAAATGGATTTGCTCCTAATTGTAAGAGTCTTACATGCTTTTTGATGGATTTTTGGTCCAATAAAGTCACAAAGAAATTTTAAAATTGTGTACAGTACAGTTGTTGGTGTTTGTCTCTGACAGCTCTTTCTGTAGGTCGAGGTAAACACCCTCAGGGATCCATGAAATACAAATGGTGTCTTATTTCTGTTTACAAATAATAATCATAAGAGCTACAGTTTTACTGGCTGCCTGCTCCTACTCAGCACATAACACACTTTATTGAGCACAGACCCTCTCTGCAGATGGTATCCACTCCAGAGGTTGTTTAGTGCCTCAAGCTTGAAGACACCACATTGAGTCAAGATTAATGGAGCCTTCAGTCATAAATGTTCCAAATATTATAGAAAATAGGTATTTAAATGAAAAATTAAGTGTTGAGACATTGATTTAAGAAATTTCATTTTTATAAGTTTTATGTGCCTACCATGGCCTTTAATCCCAGCACTTGGGAGGCAGAGACAGATGGATCTCTGTGAGTTCAAGACCAGCCTGGTCTACAAAGTGAGTTCCAGGACAGCCAGTGTTACACAGTGAAACCCTGTCTCAGAAAAACAACAATAAAGAGTTTTATGCATGTTAAACATGGTTTACTTAGGTTCTGTTGCATATATGTGATCCTATGAAGAATTCAAACACACACACTCAAGGATGTAGTGTGACTTTTAACACACATGCCCCCCATAGGATGTAGGTGTCTCATTTAAGGACCTAACATTACTAGATGTGTCATGGGAAAAGCATCAAGACATTTTCTTTTCTAAAAACAAGTCTTTCATAGTTTTATACATGCGTAAAGTAATTTGTACATATTTGATTTATAAAGCAAACACTAATTTGCTCTGGAGAACAAAGCTCTTCATTGTTCCGAAAATGAAAACAAACTATGTGAAAATGTGCTGGGAAAACTTCAGAAACCCAATTGAGAACTGTTAGCAGTTTTGTTTTGTTTTGTTTTTTTACTGGAGATTGCCATATAATTAAAAGGAAACATCCCTTTGTAACATAACTGTGCATAACACTCTTTTCTTTTAACTCTGTGGGAAGGATACGTGAGTTGTCAGTGGGATCCTGGGAGTCTCTCTTCCGACTTACTCTGCATCTTGAAAGAATTATTTGATCATATGAACTTAGGAAAGATGCACTAAAATACAACCATCTCTGGGTTACAACAGGTGACTTAATTTATTCCTTTCATGTATATTATATATTCCATATATTGGGATTCATCATGCTCTTGAATGGTGTATAGTCTAGAAAGTAAAAAGCATTAACGTTTTTATTTCCTCCCTGTTCCATTCAATTGTCAAGTATCTTATATCACCGCACTATTAAATAAAGTGTGTTAGACATATGAGATGAGCAGTCAGCAGTGTTTGTGGTACTTACACTGGAGCCAGTGTGTCCCACCTCACTTCTTCAGGAGAGCCAAGCTTCAGTCCCGTAAGTCTAAAGACGGAATCACAATGAAATTGTATTGACTCCAAGACAAAAACTCAACAGCTTGCAGTCCTTTCTCCCTTTGCATTTCTACCCAAAGTCTTTATTATAAGTTCATTGCGATAAGAAACCAAGGAAATAATACAAAAGTACCCTAGTTAACTGAATTTTGTTTTATGTTAGTGTCCTGGAAACTTTAAGTAGATCATTAACACATAGATAAGGCAAAATTCTCCAATCATGAGATTTACAGATGGACCAAATTGGGAAAGCATTTCTTTCTTGCTTATCTTGGAGTAGTTTTTAAGTCTAATTAGAGATTGTATCACTCCTCTGCGAGGGCTACTCACCAATCCTGGGTCAGATGGGATTATAATGATAAAGCCTTTTAAGGATTAAGTTGCAGCTCCATGATTCCTTTTTCCCAGACAAATTGCCAGGAGATGATAAGAGGAGGAAATAAAATTAAGGGCAGGATTGTTTTCTTTCTGGAAGGATATAGCTGCCAAGTTAGAAATTGAGTTTTATGGCTTCTTCGGACACAGACGAAGCCGGCTCCTCGCCATTCTTGCCGTCCTAAGATCAGGCCAGCTGCCTTCTGCAGCAAAAAAAACCCTCTTTCCTCTTTTCAGCCTTCTGGAAATACTTCTTCTTTAAATGTGGTTGTTTCCATGCCTTTAAGAAGGATAAAATAAGGGAAGAAAAAGTGCAAGGAGAAGACAGGGTGTGAAGTGGGTGAATCTTAGTCACAGGTGGAAGAATCCATCAGCGAGCCACAGCTTGTTTGTTTCCAAGATCAACTATTCTGCATTCTTGGGATTAAGTGAAGCAAGCCATCACAATGGCCTGCTCGGCATCAATCTTCATTATTTTCTATAGAGAAAAATGACAGAGAAGGAAAGGGTCACATGACCAAAATGCCTAGCAACTTCGGCATGACAGAGTCTCTTGGTAACTAGGAGGCAGTCACACACGTGTCTTTTCAGGAGGAAGGTATCCCGCTCACGTGCAATGTAGCTTACACTGCCCTTTCTGGTAATTAGTGTAATTTGACACATTTTAAGAAAATGATACCACCTGCTCTGAACAGCTAACTCATCATTAATGCTTAGAAGCTTTTCTCCCGGCAACAAAACTGTGTGAACTCCTAATCTAACTTCATTCTACAAGTTACATTTCCCAGATACATTTTAGAATCATCATAGTCTTGATTTCAGGAATACACTGAAATTGACAGCTAGGCTCCCTTCTAGGAAAGATCACAGAGGAAATTTCCCAAGGCATGATAGTTTTGTAAGTCCACAGGACTATGCTGGAAGGGGTTGGATGGGGTGGATGCTACAGGTTAGCCAGTACCAGTACCTTGCCAAGCTCTGTGTGAGGTGTTGCCATGCTTAAATCTCATTTAAATACCTTTTCTGGCTTACAATCAGACAAGCCAGCCACCTGAGGCTCCTGTTTTTGAACATGAGTCTCCTATTGACCAGCCCCTTTTCCACCACCGCTCACCAGCACTCCTTAATGAGTTAGCTCACCCTGTGAATGCGAGTAAGAAGTAATGTCAAAGACTGGGGTCTGTAAATACTTCGGCAAATCACATGTAATTAATAACAATGCCGTGGCATGTAGAGAGGAAACGTCAGTTGGAACATAGGCTATGGCAAAAACACAAACAGGGTTGCAATTGACACTCAGATCAGCCTGGAAGAGCTGTGGGCATCAGCCTGATTGGAGGCAAGCATTCAGCTCACCAGGCTGTTAGTATGTGGGGCAGAGCAGCAGGTGTGGCAGTGAATAGCAAGACCAGCTTTGAGAACCAGGTGAGGAGGGAAAGGGTGAAGCCTAAGAGCAGGGCCATGTAGTGACTCCTGGATCAGCCATCTACAGCAGTGGTTCTCAACCCATGGGTTGCCACCCCTCAGGGGTGGCCTAAGACCAATGGAAAACACAGATATTTACATTACAATTCATAACAGTAGCAAAAATACAGTTATGAAGTAGCAACAAGAATAATTTTTTGGTTGGAGTCACCACAACATGTATTAAAGAGTCACAGCATTAGGAAGGTTCAGAACCACTGTTTTAGAACTTCCTGCCACAGTGAAAATGCCCCAAAAGTAGTCCTGGCCATGTGTGGCACTGACACCTGAAAAGTGACTAAAGTGGTGGAGGAATAGAACCCTACAGAGATCTTCTTTTTAAACTATTGCAGACTAATTGTGTATGCCTGTGGGGTACGGTGTGACATTCCAGTATATTTGCACATTATGTAGTTGTAAGATTCAGAGTGACTGGCACATCGTTTACCAGGTCTTTGTGTTAGGAACATTCCAAGTAAGAAAATGAAGTTTTAGTTTTATTTAATTTGAGTTGACTGGAATGTATGTAGGCATGTGGAAGCCACAATGCTGAACACTTCAGGACTTGGTCATAAGAACTTGGGTTCTAATCAAAGTGTGATAGCAAACCACCCAAAAGTTTTAAGCAGGGAAAAGATATAAATTTCTGAGATTTAAAAAAATAAGATGCAGTATGTTTCTTTTCATTTTAGAATGCATGGTCTAAATCTAGTGAGAACCCAGCAAAGTGCCTTCTGCTGAGATCCTCTAGTCCTATTCCTTGGCCCAACTGACTTTCTGTTTCTAAGTATAATTTTTGGTCCTCTGTTTAATTGCTGACATTTATAAGCCTGTACCACATTCTTTCTGAAAGAATGCTGAATATAATCTTACAAATGAGCAGAGAGAACCTAAACACAATCTCCATTAGTTAATGAGTGGGAGAAAATAAGTAAACCACATGTCTCATGTGGACATATAATAAGACAAAACTAAACACTGAAGGATACAAACTCACAAATGTGATCAGAGAACCAGCTCTGTCTTGTAAACTGATCCACAGACAATCATATACCACCTCCATTCCTGTGGTCAACAGTAAACACAGGAACTGGGTATAATATACAAAGGCCAAACATTAATGACCAGGACTAATTATTTTAACTGCCCTTTGACTGACTGGAAATAGCAATGATTAAGAAAACCATTTGCTGTTAGCAGTGTGTTTGCACATGATACAATGAGATTAAACCATGGCCATTATTTGACGAGTCTAAGGCAAGCAAACAAATCAACCAAACATCTCACTGTGAAAATTAACTGTTTCAGCTCAGTGAAAATAGCAAGAGAATGGCAACCAGAGAGACACGTCACTTGTAAGTGTGACTTAAGCTCTTGTTCCCCCTTTTTCGGTAGAGGCTACATCCCTACACACAGTTTATGCAAGTCCAGCTGTCATCAGAACCTGCACTCTGCCAATTGGGCTCTATCCCCAGCACCTGTTTCTACTTTCTCAAAAGAAAACGTGTTTCCTTTTTCTTTCAAGATGTGTGTGCCCTCAGAGGCCAAAAGAGGGAGTCAGATTGAGCATTCCTTGGGTATATGCCCAAGAGTAGTATAACTGGGTCTTGAGGAAGAATTGTTCTCAACTTTCTGAGAAACCGCCATATTGATTTTCAGAGTGGCTGTACAAGTTTGCATTCCCACTAACAGTGGAGGAGTGTTCCCCTTGCTCCACATCCTCTCCAACATAAGCTGTCTTCAGTGTTTTTGATCTTAGCCATTCTGACAGGTGTAAGATGGTATCTCAGAGTTGTTTTGATTTGCATTTCCCTGATGACTAAGGATGTTAAATGTCTTTCAGCCATTTGAGATTCTTCTGTTGAGAATTCTCTATTAAGCTCTGTAGCCCATTTTTTAATGGGATTGTTCAGTATTTTGATGTCTAGATTTTGAGTTCTTTATATATTTTGGAGATCAGCCCCAGGCACCAGGCTGAGTTCCGGGAATCCAATTGATGAGAGAGAGGAGAGATACTGCAGGCGAGGCACGTCAAGATCATGATGGGAGGATGTGCAGAGATGACGGACCACACTAGTGGAAACCCATGAACTGTGGACTGGTGGCTGTGGAGCCCCCATGGGACTGGATTGGCCCTCTGGACATGGAAGACAGTTGTTTGGCTTGAACTGTTTGGTGGGCACCCAGGCGGGGAGGAAGGGGGGGATCGGGATCTGTCCCTGGTGCATAGGCAGGCTTCTGGGAATCTGGTACCTGTGGTGTGACACCTTGCACAGCCTTGGTGCAGTGGGAAGGGGCTTGGACCTGCCTAGGCTCAGTGAGCTGGGCTCTGCTGACTCCCCATGGGAGACCTCGATTTGGGGGATGTTGGGATGCGGGGTGGCTTGGGAAAGAGGGCTGGAGGGTGGGAGGAGGGGGGGTCTGTGGATAGCATGTGGAGTGAGTAGAAAATTTCTTAATAAAGAAAAATAAAATAAAAAAGAGGGAGTCGGGTCCCCTGGAAAGAAGGTAATAGGTAGTGTGAGTCACCTGACATGTGTGCTGGGAACTGAATCCTGGTCCTCTGCAAGAGTAGCAAATGCTCTCAACCACTGAGCCCTCTCACAGTCCCAACTTTTCTTTTAATAGTCTCCTTCCTGGTGGCCCTATACACATTGACACTTAAAGAAACATTGTTTCCTTTGTGCAAATTTAAGGCATGCCTTTGAGTTCATTCCATGTTTCTCCACTACTTGAAGTGATTAGGCTTATGTACAATTGTAACAAAAACAGTTAATAAATCAAGAAGGAAATAGTGAAGGAAATGTAAAACCTCTGTATGGATGGAAATGAGGCTGCTGAAGCAATTAATTAAAAATGTCGTGTACTGCCATCAAGGGAAGAATCAGCAATTAAAGCCGAGAGGTTTTGTTAATTACTCAAGGTTGAAGCACAGGACAATCTGAGAGCAATGAATTCACCCAGGAGTACTGCTGCAGTAGACAGTGGGTGAATTTTGTCATTCCATTGAAACTGTATTGAGGGCAATGAATTCTAAAAGATAGGCGTGGTGAGAAGGCTGTGCACAGAGATGTTCCACATCTAATGATGGTAATCCAAGTTTATAAACTCTTGAAGCAAATAAGAACAGATGAGGAAGGAAGCCATACTAGTCTTTAAAGTAAATTAAGATTCTTGGGGCCAGCAAGATGGCTCAGTGTTGTGTGACACTGTTCTGGGAAGACTTGAACAAGTAACTACTCACCCCAGAGCAGGAACTGACAAGATACCAAAGTTAGGATACTACCAGAATCCAACTTGATGAACCAATGAGCTTTATTGGGATTACTTATAAGAACATGGGTGCAGGTTACTCACAGGAGCAGAAATGACTCAAAGACAGCTGCATCACCAAAGCCTACCCCAAGATGGGTGACAGCTCATGAAAGTTGGAAACCTAGAGTTCACTACAGCCAGCTTAACAGATTAAAAGTATCATTTCCAATTAGCTTGGCTAGTCTCTGTGGCTTCCAGGCACTTCAGTATATCTAAGAGTGTCTCTTAGCTGTCCTTGCTGCTTAGATATGCTTGGAGGGGAGGAGCCTAATGAATCTGGTAAGTTTCAGGAACTTCCCGAAGCTACTGAGTTGTTTACTTCCTGAGCTTAAGGAGTTTACCTTCAGGGTGGGATCTTTCATCCCAGTTTAGAACATCCAGTCTCTTCAAGAGCTTCCTGGCAGGACAGAATGTTTTACCTTCCCTTAGCAGAGTGTTTCTCAACCTATGGGTGATGACCCCTTCAGAAGTCAAACATCCCTTTTACAGGGGTCACCTAAGATCATCAGAGAACACAGATATTTACATTACAATTCATAAAAATAGCAAAATTACAGTTATGAAGTAGCAACAAAAATAATTTTATGGTTGGGGGTTACCACAACATGAGGAATTGTATTAAAGGGTCACAGCATTGGGAAGGTTGAAAACCACCTTCCCCTGTTTAAGGGGCTTCTGTCCAAGATGGAATGTTTTATCTCCAAGAAAATTGTTACATAACTGTTGCTGGAGAGCTTCTCTCCAGCTCCCAAGTCCCGCCAGTCTCCAGCTACAAAGTCCTGCCAGTCCCAGAGCCCACTTACAAAATAAACACACAGACTCTTATATTATTTAAACTGCTTGGCCATTAGCTCAGTCCTATCATTGTCTAGCTCTTACTCTTATATTTAGCCCATTTCTATTAATCTATACTTTGCCACGTGGCTCATGGCTTACTGGAACCTTACATCTTGCTTGTTCTGGTGGCGGCTCCAGGCAGTCTCCTGCTCCACCTTCCTGTTCCCTCAATTCTCCTCTCTGTTAGTCCCGCCTATACTTCCTCTCTGGCTACTGGCCAATCAGTGCTTTATTTATTAACATATTTGTCATACAGAACATCCCACAGCACATAACCCTCAGTAGATAGACAGAGGAACTTGTTGTCAAGCCTAACCACGTGAAATCTCTCCCCAAACCCTCATGATGGAAAGAGAAAGCTAACTCCTACAAGTTGACTGCTGACTTCCACATGCATGTGCTGTGGCACATGTGTACACACACACACACACACACACACACACACACACACACACACACTGAATAAATGTATGTTTAAAAGACTCCTTGGTTCATTTATGCATTTAATTTTGCATTTATTCTAAAAAGTTATGATTTTAAGTCATTACATAATGTCACCATTTTATACATTTACACATTCTTTCTCTTCTAACCAAATAAATTACATACTCCTGTGTATTATGTGAAAAATGTTACCTTGTGGTTGAGTATTAATAAAATAATGTAAAACAGTGTTCACTAACTAAATGTGTATTTTTCAAGCATTTTCAAAGCATGGTGTAATTGTTTTAAAGTAATGCAGCCCAGCTTCTGTACTTAAGAAATGTAAGCAAAATCTAAATCAAGTTCATATGAAATGCCTCATATTTTACTAATAACAGTCTGTATTTCACATTTCTTTTATTCAGATTCTTATAGCATGATTCAGTTTAAATAATGAATAAAAATAATTAGATACAATTAGTCTTTCTGATGCTGAGATGTGACTGTACAAAGCCCATACCTACTGCTTTTGAAAATGCAGCCACATTTTAGAGGTCCGACCTCATTTCTTAGATCTAGCCCAGGGAGTGCCCTTTTGTTACCAAAGTTCAGGTAGTTCTGATACAGCAAGACCTGAACCTTCCAGACAACAACAGATTACAGAACTCAGTGTCCACCCGTTTTGTGTGCTGCGGGTTTGGATGCAGGTGTAGACCACATACCATTCCACTGTGTTAAGAGTCCCGTTTGTTTGACATTATTTCAACATTTTGTGAAACAGACAGTTCCCATTAGCTTGACCAGAAAGTTGCACCTGAAGCTAAAGGGTACAGCCTGTCTACCTCCCAAGTTTACCAAATGACAGGCTTAACAGTCAAGATTCCCCACCAGTAACGGAGTTTGGCTTGCCCTTCACAGAAAGCAAACTGTGAGGAAAAAATCTGCATTATTTTCTTAACCCTGGCTATCCCTGAAGCCAGCCGTCGGGATCTCCACACTCATTGAGTATGGGGAGCACAGAAACTGCTGACAGGTGGGATGTGGGACCTGATTGTCCCGGCAAGGTGTTTTGAAGTCAGACAAGAATGAAATTAATTAGTTGATTAATTAATTAATTAGAGGGCCTTCTGAACTTGTCTTATCCAAAATTAGAAGACTCTAACAGAGTTCTCTTAGAGGAGGGAGAAGTCTGAGAAGTTCTGCATGGGCTGTCAGCAGATGCTGACAGCAGCAGTCAGCAGCAGCCACCAAGCACTTCCTTACCCACCCCATTCCAAGTCCAAATCACTATTCTATAACAAATTCTACTGAAGTTTAAGACATTTAAGTACTCTTTTAATATCACTTTACTAGCTGGAGGATGAGCCTTTCAGGGGACATTAAGTAAGAAGTAGTTATCATTTAGTTCCTCTTAGTTTTTCTTGGGAAACTTTTAGGCCAAATTTGAGTTCCCATTTTCCAAGTTGAAAAACTTATACATTTCTCTGAATCAAGCAGTTGAGGACTCAGAAACTTTTTATGTACATGAATAAAATCCACTTTTGTTTTTAGCCATAGTAAAAGCAACCTATGTGTATGGATTTCCAGTTACATGGATTTCTGGAACTTTTTATAATGAATTATAATATCTATAATATAAATTTTGGTAGGATAATTATGTTTTGTCTTTCTGCAATTTGGTGCTAAAACTATGGCAGGTATTTTTACTTTTTTTATTTTCCTTTTGTGCTCTAGTGCTTAGCCTGAGGCCACATAAGTTAGCTTTTCTAAAAACCCTAATATATTCCCATATAAATGTATATTTTAAAAAAAGCAAGGAATATACACACCGATTGTTCTAATGATGGATTAAACCCCAGATGTTTTCTGTGTTTTGGCTGCCAGCACGGAGCTAAGCTCCCTTTAGTGTTCCATGAATCAGCTTTTTTGAAGAACGCTAAGAAAGTTGTTTAGAGAAAGTCTCAGGAGGGGACAAAGAGCCAGCCCTGAACCCTCACCTGAAGTGAAATAGTTTATGCCTCCACTAACAATCCAAAATGGATTTGATTCTCTTCTGTTTGAAAAGAGAAATCCCTTGGTCTGATCTGAGGCCCCTTGTGAAATGAGGGTTGGTGGAGAGATAGTACTTAAGATTTCCTGCACACTTAGCATGCTAGAAAAACATAACAGTGTTTGGATGGGACATTCTGCATGGCCATTGCAAGTGTTGGCCGGTTTAGTGAGAATCTTAAGTACAATTACCACTTTTTCTAAACAAACGGAGTTTGTTGCCATTTCTCAGTTTGATTTTATAAAATAGTTTGTTAGGTTGTCCTTCCATAATTCTCAGGCTGCTAGGTTGCTCGCAGCATTTGGAACTGGAGAAAATACATTCCTCTGTGCATGCATGCATGCATGTGGGAGTGTATGTAGGCCAGAGGACAACTGTGGGTGTCCTTGTTTTTGTCAGTCTCTCACTGGCCTGAAGCTCACCAAGTAGGCTAGGCTGACTGACCTGGGAGCCCTGGAGATACCCTACCTCAGCCTCCCCAGCCCTGGGCAGGCATGCATCACCATATCCAGCTTTTTAAAAGCAGGTTCAGGCTGCAACTCAGATCTTCATGCCTACCAAGCAAGAACTTTGCTTACAGTGACCGTCAGCCATTTCCCTAGGCCAGGAAATAGACTTACTGTTGGGAAATTGAAGAATTTGTACTAAGGGCTATGTACACAGACAAAGCAATAGGTTTGCAATATTTCAGACAGAGGGGTTATAGACTCACTATGAAGAGAGTCCTCATGAATCACTAAGGAATAGACCAACAACACAACTTAAAACTGGGAAGAGGATTCACAGAGGTTCTGGGAAAAGCAAAATTTATGGGAGAAGTTGATTGGCTAGAAGAGAAAAATACACATAATAAGCAAATGTAAAAAAAGATGCTCCAGTTAGCTGATGGTGGGAGAATGCAGTGACATCACTACTTTACACCCTTCACACCCCAAGTGGTTTTAAAGGCAGCAGCTTTGCTATCCAAGACAGAGGAAGGATGTGTCTAGACAGTTCAGAGGAATGTTTGGGAAACAGCTCCATGGTGGCTTGCACGAGAATGGCCCCTGTAGGCTCCCATGTTTGAACACTCAGCTAGCAGCTGGTGGAACTGGGGGGGATTAGGAGGTGTGGCCTTGTTAGAGGAGGTGTGTCACTGGGGTGAGCTTTGAGGTTTTAAAAAGTCCTTGGCTTCCCAGCTACCTCTGCCTTGAGTTTGTGGATCAGATGTGAGCTCTCAGCTACTGCTCCAGTGGCCATGCCTGCCTGCTGCCATGCTCCCCACCATGATGGTCATGGGGATTCTAACCCTCTGGAACCATGAATCCCCAATTAAATAAGTTCCTTTGTAAGTTGCCTTGGTCATGGCGTTTGATCACAGCAATAGAAAAGTGACCATGACAAAGTCATCTACAATGGAAATAGGTACACTTCTCTACTCAGTAGCCTCACCACAGTAGGCATTCCCAGCCCAAAGATACCTGTGGAAGGGACAATCAGAACAAGTTTGAGGACCAGGATCCATATTAATGAACTTTTGTGACAAAACAAAACATCCTTAAATTTTCCAATACCTATTCTTTCCCGTGTGTCTTTGGTTTAGTTTGCTTCTGGTATGAACTGGTAACCTTGTAGCTAGATGGTCATTGATGGCCTTACTCACTTGTGAAGCTGCTGGCTGACTGAAAAATAAAATTCTTTAGTCACTAAGGGGAATATATGTAATGTTATAGATATTGAAAATGATACCATGGGAGGTCACATGTTTACAGGAAGGAAGGATATAATAAATTAAAAGTTTCTAAAATTATATATGCACTTTGATTTCCTTTAAAATCATGTCTTAATATACTTATTAATATATAGGAAGAAGGTATGAGTATTTAATCAAGGAACTTATGCAAACTGATAACAGATATGAATTGTGAGCACAAACTTATGAAAAGGTAAGAACATGTAAATGAAAGAAACAGATACTATGGCTAGATGTGGTGGCACACACCAGTAATCCCAGGAAGCAGGAGGTTGATGAGTTAGCAGCCTGCTTCTAACATAGTAAGGCCCTCCCTGTCTCAAAAACAAAAACATAAATAAATAAATAAATAAATAAATAAATAAATAAATAAATAAATAAATAAATAAATAAGGAAAGGGGGAGGAAAAGAAAAGAAACAAATGCTTACCTAAAGTCTGGAGAAACATGTATCAAAATGTGGAGGCTGGAGAGATGGCTCAGCAGTTAAGACTGTGTGTTGCTATTGTAGAGGACCCAAGTTTAGTTCCCAACACCCACATTAGACGGCTCACAACCACTTACAACTCCAGCTCCAGGAAATCCGCTGCCCTCTTCTGGCCTCCTTGGGCACTGCACTTAAGTGTACAACACTGCCCCCCCCACACACACACACACTACCACAGGCATATACTCATAATTAAAATTAAAAAACAATCTTTTAAAAATGTAAAAGTGAGCTCTGGTTGATGGTTTTGCTAATTTTTATTTTTTCACTTTGTCTATATTTTTTAAAGTAAATATATATGTCACCGTTAAAATATTAGGGGGAAGTAATTTATTTTAAATGTTTTCAAAACCCGGTAGATATGATCATCCAATGCTTTAAGCAAATCTTACTTTTTAGTCACTTAAGAACCAGGTCAAGAATCAAATAAAAAACTAATAATTTTTGTGTTCTAATTTTTCACAGCTGAATCTCTGGCTTTCTGTACATTTCCACAAGGCAGGGCATATATAAACCTGTGTGGGTTTGCTGCTTTGTATGTTCCTTACTCTGTTTGCATTTTAAAAATTAAACCACTTACCCTGAGGGAACACTTTGGGCCCAATTCACTCTTGCATGTGCATAGAGCTCAGGAAATGACATCATTAAAAACAAAACCAAATGTCCAATATACTACTTAGAAGTAAGAACAACAGTAATTAAATATCCAGGAACCAAGTTGGAGCCTAGATTTGATTTATTGTATTAAACCAATAACAAAGAAAATGTTCATTTTTACATGTTAAGTATGACTCATCTTTATGAAAATTGGGGGGGGGGTTAGAAAGAAGGAAGAAAGAGGAAGAGGAAGAAAGAGAGTCTTAGAAATATAGACAGAAGACCTGTACCCATTATACACAGAGTGGAGGAGCTGAGGAGCAAGATATTCTGGAAGATGAAGGACCCAGAACTGATGAGTCTTAAAACCCACTGGAGGCAAGGAGTTCACAATCCTCAGGCAGAGCCTCACTCTGCCAGACAATGTTTGCTCCTGTGTTAGAGAGGAGAGGGAACTAGGGGTGTAGAGCCAGAGGTGAATAGAAACAGATAAGAGGAAATGGGGACCTTATGCATCTCAAATAGACAGTTCCTTCTGGTTAAGGGGTACATGATTATCCTAACTGCCCAGCAGTTGTCAAGACCCAGCTGTCATCAAACAGAGGAAAGCTACCATAGATAGAGTCACCTTGCCTTTTGAATTTGTGTCTAAAACTTAATGATATGGAAATAGTGGTTCTTACAGTATTTAATACACCAGTGA
>CABHPQ010143284.1:0-17232 GCA_902168405.1 Peromyscus aztecus | reverse complement strand
ATAGATAGATAGATAGATAGATAGATAGATAGATAGATAGATAGATATTGCAGGAAATTGGCTATGTGAATATGTGGGCTGTCAAGTTCAAAATCTGTGGAGTAGGTTGCTAAGGTGAGCTCAAGCCATGGGGCTACTCCTCTGGCTGTAATCTTCAGGTGGGAAGCCTCAATTTTGCTCTTACAGGCCCTAAAGCTAACTGGGTCAGGCCCATCCAATTACCAAGGACAACCTCCATAGTCAGTCAGTGAGTATTGTCAGAGCAACAGCTAGTCTAGGATCTGACTGAGTAGTTAGGAACCATACCTTGACAACTTGACAAGTAACAGTTGGCCATCACATCTTCAATGTTGTTCTTTGTTCAAGACTTTCCCTGTGTTCTGGGTCACTTACATTTCCAAGTGTATCTTAAAATTAGTCTTCTTAATAGTGATGAAAATCATGTGGGGTTTTGAAAAATACATTGACTGTATCAGTCTTTTAATTGATTTGGGGAGTATTCCCATCTAAACAATATCTTCTGTTCTGTGAACATAAGTATATCATTCCATTTATTTAATTTCCCTACATAGTTTTTTAGATTTTGTTCTACAATTCCAACTCCCTTTTTAGAAATAATATATATACTTCTATATATTTAGTTATTTTATATTAATTCTATGGCTTTGGTTTCATTTCAGATTATTCATTCTACTCTATAAAGATACAGTTCATTTCTATAAACAGATCCTATGTCCTGTAGACTTTGTGAGATATAGACATGAGCTTGTTCCATAGCCCTATGTATGTGTCTGTGTGTGTATGTATATGTGTCTCTGTGTACATCTGTATGTGTGTATATTCTGTATGTGTGCATCTGTGTGTGTGTGTGCGTGTGTGTGTGTGTGTGTGTGTGTGCGCGCGCGCGCATGTGTGTATTCCCTATGACTCTCCATCCATAAGATGATGTTATCTGCAATGTCAGGTTCTTGAGCTTTTTCCTCCTCATCATGGACGCCTTTTATTTCTATCTTCCACCCAATGGCCCTAGCTGGACTTGACCACACAATATTGAGTGTGGTGAAAGGGCAGATCCTGTCCTTTTCCCTCATCTAAAGGGGAACACTTTCAGTGTTTGCCATTGAATTTGATGGCAGCTATGGGTTTTTCATAGATGCCCTGTATCAGGTTGAGAAAAAGTCACCTCTTTATTCCTCTCTTCACGTGTGGTTTTCATTACGTGAAGACATTGGGCTTTGCCAAATAATGTCTCTGTGTCTATTGAGATGATTATGGGATTTTGTTAGTCCTTAGTGTAGGGTATTACATTGATTGATCAAACAGTTATTCATAGACTATATTCTACTTGGTTACAATATGAACATCCCTTATGTATGTTACTTACATTCTTTTAAAATATTTGAATTCTTTAAATTATATATATTTTTTGGGGGGGGGAGCTGAGAGATGGCTCAGAGGTTAAGAAGTCCTGAGTTCAATTCCCAGCAACCACACAGTGGCTCACAACCATCTATAATAATAAATAAATAAATCTTAAAAATATATATTGTGAGGCATGCACATATGGAAGTCAGAGGACAATTTGCAGGAGTCAGTCTCCTCTTTCCACCATGTGGGTCCTGGAAATCAAATACCTTTACCTGCTGAGCCATCTCATCGACCTCTTTTGTTTGGTTTGCTGGCATTTTATTGAGAGCTTTGTTTTCTGTGTTTATAAAGGGCATTAATCTCTAGACTTCTTGTATTATCTTTTTATAGTTCTAGTAGAACTATACGAAATACATCTGAATACAAAAATCTTCAAATAAATTGGGAAGCACTTCCTTGTTTAGGAACCCTATGAGGGAATTCTGTTCATTCATGCAGATGTTGATATAATTCACCATGAAATCTACTTGAAAAGTTTTGAAATTACTAGTTCAACTTCTTTACTTGTTATGGATAGACTTAAATTTTTTTTCTTTCTAGTCAGTTTGGATAACCTGTGTCTTCCATGAAGTTTGTCCCTTCTGTTTAGATTTCCCAGTTTGTTGGCATATAGTTGTCTGCAGTATTATTCCCATGTTGTTCTTTTCATTTCTGTGACATTAGTAATGGCATCTTTCATTTCATTCTTGATTTTAGTAGCTTGTATCATTTTCTCAGTCAGAGTAGCTAGCCAAGCATTGGTTGGTCTTTTTTTTAAAAAACTTAAATAATTCAAATGATGTAATATGGCTGCTCTGGATATCAGCTTGCCTCCCTTGTGAAATTGCAGTGTGGTGTCCTTGTGATTTGTCTAGAGAATTTCCTGGACTAAGTGTACAGAGCCTTCATTTTCTGACAATACAACCACAGAAGTCAGTGCACTGTGAGCATGCTCCCTCGGTGATTAGACAGAGGGGTCCTTCGAGCAGGAATCTGCTACTGTTTGCCAAGGGCCTCCGTGAGTGTGCTGGGCTTCCTTCAGCACTCCAGCAGCTGACACTTGTGCCTTGGCTTCATGATCTGCTGCTGTTGTGCCTCATAGAGTGCCAGAAGGAAGACACGGGGCCTTGCTTTCGTGGGCATACACACAGCTCCTCTCCCGTAAATACCCTTTATCCCTGTGTCAGAGGATTCAGAGGCCAGTGGACATTTCTTTGCTGAGATGCCTTTGAGCTTTGTGGCCCCACTCTTGTTTCTCCCAGCTGGAATTTCTACAGGCAAATGTAGTCATTTTTATTAACCAGTATCATGGGGCCAGGACTTGGCCACTGTGAAACTAAATGACTAGTCAAGTGAAGACAAGCTTGTGAGTGGGACTTTTAAAGAGAGTTTCCAGCAGGTCAAGTCATGCCAGTTGTCTGGAGATCAGGCTTTGGGGGCATTCAAGACCCATCCTGCCTTCTCCAGGGATGGCCATTTTACAGGATTATAAAGAATGTTGGAAAAGAGGCCAGGGCAAGTTGAAAAACACCACAGGACTCTATGTCTAACAAAGCTCAGCTTTTGTGTTTTCTATGCACCCTCTCACCTAACACATGAGCGACCCTATGGCATTTACCGTACACTTGGCATTCTCTGAGTTGAAGGTATATGTGTTTCTTTTTCTTTCATCCTCTGGGGTCTTCTTCAGTTCTGTCTGTTTAAAGGCTGTGTTATTTGGAAAGTATCCATCATAGTTAGGGTTTCTGTTGCTGTGGTAAAACACCATGAGCAAAAGCAACTTGGGAAAGAAAGGGTTTGTTAGCTTACAAATCTCAGGTCACACTCCAACACTGATGAGAATTGGGGCTGGAATTCAGGGCAGAACCTGGGGGCAGGAACTGAAGCAGAGATCGTGGAGGAGTGTTGTTCACTGGCTTGCTTCTCTTGGCTTGTTCAGCCTTCTTTCTTATACAGCTCAGGACCACCTACTCAGGAGTGGCACTGCCCACGGTGGGCTAGCCCTCCCACATAAATCATTAACAAGAAAAATGCCCAAAAGATTTGTCCATAGGCAAATCTCACAGAAGCATTTTTTCCCTGAGGTTTCCTCTTCCCAAATGCCTCAGTGTTGTGTCAAGTTGGCATAAAACTAACCAGCACAGGATCTATGTCACCAGGATGTTGAAGATTAGTTTAATAAAATGCGTCATATGTCAGAGGTAAGAGTTTGCCCGGCACATGTTAGGAGCTGAATAACACTAGCTAACATTATCATTGTCATCGTTACTGTCTGAACAAAGAGGTTAGACCTTTTTACAGGCAGAGTCCTCCTGTGGACTATCTTCCCTGCTGTGACCCTCAGCCAGAGACCTTGAGACCTTTATTTCCTTTTCTCTCATCAGCTTTTGGCTGAAATCCCTTTCAACGACAAAAAAAAAAAAAAAAAAAAAAAAAAAAAAAAAAAAAGACAAGTAGCTTTTACTGATTTTTTCCCCCTCTCCTTTTATCTGTTTCCAAGTCTCAGGCATAGTGAAAAAGTAAAGCTGGGTGCTGGCCCACCCCAGGAAGTGATAATATAACTTTCAACTCAAGATAAACTCAAGGAGATCTTTCAACACAGCTACTCAGGCAGTTCGGAGATGTGATGTCCTGTAGAGAGGAGACCAGAAAGTCACTCAGCAGCTGGGCCAGACCACAGAGGGACACCATTCCAGTGAAGCCGGCAAAGCATGGTGTCCTCATCAAAACCATCTTAGACTTTGCATTCCTCAGAGCAAGGACAGATGGTGGGAATGTGGGGAGATTAGACAAGAAGAATTTCCAATCCCAGGGGGACAGGCCCAAGAGTACAGAAGGTTGAGAAGCCAGCCTCCTGTGTCACAAGCCACCCTTGTCACTCAGCAACCTCTATGAACAGGGTGTGGAAAGCTCCCGTTCAGACGATACTTGTGAAGATTGCCTTTGTGTACTCGACACATCCAAAAAGGGAAAAATCCTCACCTTCTGGGCAGACATTTTCTGGAAGCTCATCTGCTAAGCTATAAGCTTCTTGTTCCTTGCATTACCTGTGACTGTCTCCACACCTCACACAGTACCTAGTGTGCAGTGTGTGGTAGCAAGCGAGCAAGTGTGTGTTAAGTTGGATAGTAGACGGCTCTGCATTTCTAACGTGCTCTTAGGGCTTGGGGGTGCCACTGGCTCACACACTTTGGGAAACAAACACTTGAAGAGAAGGTGCCTGGGTTCTAACCTTTCTCTGTCACTCACTAGGCAGTGACCTTAGGCAAAAAGCTTACCTTCCCTGGCCTCTAAGTTTCACTTTTGTGCACTGAAGAACTTGGGCTCAAGGTCTCCTAAGTTTTCTTTCAACTGAATTTGATAACTAATTGAAACTAACTGTATTATTTCCTCTATTATTATAAAACTTCATCGAGATTTTGAATTCTGTGCCATCAGGGCCTAGGTTCTTTTTCTCTACTCTGAGATGTCAGAAGTTCTCTTTTCTGTTGTGAACGTTCTGTCCATTCGAAACAAGACCCTGTCCAGGTATGTTGAATCAGTAAGAAAGATTTATAGGAAAATGGCCCCTAAGAACATACTCTAAGATTCTGAAGAAACTGCTAGAAGAAGAGACTTAAAACAGGAAGCTCCTTTAAATTTGCTTCCTGGGGCTCTATGACTGTATTTGGAAGCTGGGATAGACACCAGCCTCCACTCTATGCCAGGGATAGACATGAAGCTCTGCCCTATGCCGGCCATGGGAGAATATTGCCTATTTTCAGAGTAAATCTTCCGTCCTCAGTTAGTCAATCCTAGAAAACACTCTCATGATCACACTCAGAGGAGTGTTTCTGTGGTGGCTCTAAATTTAGTCCAGTTAACAGGATTAACTATCATACTTGGCCTCCTTGAAATCTGGGGACAGACATCAGCCATTTTCATTGTATAGACGCAAAAGTAGATTGCAGAGCTTACACTGGTATATCCCCTCCCCTTGTTGAAGGAAGTAATCAAGAATACTTACAGGAACTACATATTCGGTCATCTTAAGCACTTCATAGCTAAAAGAACTCAGAACATTCCAGTGATTTATATTCATGAAACAATTTTAACACAGGCAAGGAAGTATACTCTAGGAATAGCAGGAATTGAATGTATAATGGTGGGTGCTCAGAGATCTTGAGTGAGAACTTTTTGTCCTACCAACACTGGATCACATAGTACCCCCTTTCTCTGCAGGTCTCAAACTTCACTGGCATGGATGTGAAAAACCTAAGTTCTAAGAAAGCCAAAGTTGGTTCACAGCTGAGGCCTCTTGTAGAGACCAGTTCACAGAGGTTCATTTCCAGCTTTATAGCACACCTTAAATGAAACTCCAAGACTTCCTAAAGCTACATGAAAATCATAAATCTATTCCTTTTTATTAAATAATGTCAATCACCTAATACTTCTTACCCTAAACCACTCACTTTTACAGAGTACCATTACTATGATAAATATACATACTAAAATAAAGTATGTCACTTTTTTTTTCTATGAATACTCCATAGTAACTGCCAGTGGTCACTGCTTCCAAAGTTTAATTTGCAATAGGTCAGGCCAACTGAGATTACCTGACACTGTTGGCCTTGCTCTTATATAAATTTAGGAACACATTCCTAGAACTTGAAAAGTAGTACAGTAACACAAATGCAAATTCTTGCCATTGGTGTTAGAAGTGCCCTAGGATTAATTTATTAGTTATCATGAGTCAGGCATCAATCACCTCAACAGCAGGCCTAATATATTTATTACCTCCAATGACCCTACCCTCCACTTACTTTCTGAAACTGAACAAATATAAATTTGGCTTATCAATTATTCCTTAATAAGTCACACACATATACATACATTTATAGTACGTGATATTTGGTATAGCAATATATTAAAAGGTGATTGATGACTGACCCATGCTAGCTATTAATTATCCCTAGGGCATTTCTAAACTCAATAGCAAGAATTTGCATTTGAGTAACTTTACTATTTTATAATGAAATGTCCTACATTCTTTTTTATAAGTCTTCAATGTCCAGTGTATATTTTATATTGATAACATACTTTTTGATGCTAAATTTTTATCAGAAATAATTGGTGCCATTGAGTTTAATAAGATTAACTATTAAAAAACCCAGATCTATATTGTCAAGTTACTCCAAATACAAAGTTTTCTGGTAACGAAGTTGACTACCAAATCACCATTTGTTTAATATTCCTACCTACACTGATAAAAACTGGTTCATCATTTTTCAAGAGTTGATTTGATGTTGAACAACAACTTATTAGTTTCCCATCTATGTCTATCCAAATTAAATAAATTTGCTAAATCTTGTAGCAACTTAGTAGCATTTATATCAAATTCAAAGTTATAGTACAAAAATTGAAAAGCAATACTCAATTTATCGATATCAATAAAGCATTCTTCAAAATTTTTCTTGTAGTTTTTTTAGTCAGTTCAAGAAGTACTGTCAGTTACAGTTAATATCTGCAGAATAATTCTTATTAAATATATAAATTCAGCAATTGTAGATGTGTAATGCAAAAAGCCACAGTTAAACACACATTCTGCACCTGCCTTACTAGTTAATAGTGAGTTTCTCCTTTCATTAAAGCTCTGAAGTCAGCTGGTTCATACAGTGTGGTAGCCATAAGAAGGTTTATACACAGTGTGGTAACAGTGAGAGCATGTGCCATTTTGGGCCCTTGACTATTGAGTCTTTGGTGGCATACATCGGAATCAACAGTAGAGTTTACCTTTGTGGGACTCCTCAGTGACTAGTCAGCAAGCCCCAGTGATAAACATTTCCATTGCCTGTGGTCTCTCTCCATGCCTTGAAACACTGGCAGTGATTGTTTTTGCTCACATATCTGAAATGGTTGGAGGAGCTCTATCCCATCATGTTTTCCAAAGTCAGCTTCAGAAAACTTGAGCATAAATATTTTCTTTTGTTTTTCCATTTTTTCCTTTTATTGAAAATAGATTCTATTCTCATACAGTATATCCTGATTATAGTTTTCCCTCCCTCTGCTCCTCCCAGTTCTTCCCCATCCCTCCTCCCCTCTGGATCCACTCTCTTTCTCATTAGAAAACAAAAACAAAGAAAAAAAAAACCAGGCTTCTAAAAGATAACCACCAAACATGAAAAAAATATAATAAGATGAAGTAAAAACTATCATATCAGCATTGACAGCAACCCAATAAGAGGAAAAGAGTCCCAAGAGCAGGCACAAGAGTCAGAGCTCAACTCGCTTTCATGGTCAGGAGTCCTATAAAAATACTAAGTTAATAGTTATAATATATACACAGAGGGCTTGGGGAAGACCCATGTAGGCCCTGTGCTTGCTGCTTTCTTCTCTGTGAGCTCATCTATGCCTTGTTCAGTTGTTTTAGAGGACTTGGTTCTCCTGATGTCCTTTATCCACTCTGGCTCTTACAATCTTTCCATCGCCTTTTTCCTGGGATTCCCTGAGTTCTGAAGGGATTTGGTGGAGGCCTCCCCTTTGACTCTCCACATAATATCTGGTTGTGGTTCTCTGCATCTGTTCCCATCTGCTGCCAGAGGGAGCCTCTCTGATGATGACTGGATAAGGCACTGATCTGTGAGTATAGCTGAATATAATTAAGAGTCATTTTATTGATACTTTTTTCTTTCAAGATCACGAGTATTTAGTTTCACTCTAGGTCTCTGGGCTATCTTGTCTCTAGTTCTTGGTTACCCAAGCAGTGTTGGGCATGGGTTCCCTCTCATGGGGTGGGCCGTATGTCAAATCAGACATTGGTTGGCTACTCTCGTGATTTCTAGAGCACATATATTACCAATACATATCTAAAGTAGGTCAAAACAATAAGAAAGCCATTGGTATTGGCTTATTAAATTTCACTAAGCCTAGATGTTGACCTAGTGGCTGGAGTACTATGCATTAGAGTATAAGCTTCTTGTCATACCAAACTGAAATCCTTTGATAGATATAAAAGATGAAACAATGCCCACTCTATAAGTTCAATTTCACAGGCTGTAAATTGATATTTCTTGTAAATTTGAAATTTCCTTGTGGTAAAACATAACCTGAAATACTAATATGCCACCTTTTCTAATATCTCATGTCTCGTCTAAAAAAAACTACCCACAACTTTTCAAATTTTAAATCGGCTGTCCTTTGATTTTGTAAGAAAGACTTAATAGTCTATCTGTGAGTAAAATAGTGTTCTTTTCTTAACATTTGTCTGTTTTAAAATGGCTTTTTAGGGGCTCAAGTTCTAGCCCCAGCATGACTTCAAGTACCTCAGTCCTAGCACTCATGAGAGAGGGGCTGTGAGCTCATCTTCAGCTGTATAGCAAGTCCAAGGCCGATCTGGGCTGCGTGAGACTCTATATCCTCCCCCTCATTGTTCTTAAAACTGTTGAAACTTGCATGCCCAGATCATATTGAAATTGCATCCAAATGTTTCTCCTCTAGGGCATTTAATTCTGGTTTCAGATGATCAATTTCATTCTTTTTGCACTACTGCTAGGGGACGTTTTAAAAGCAGAACCACTTATGTCACTGCTCGAAAAGCTTCTTCAATATTATCCACTTCATTATTTTCAGTTTGGCTTTTTTTATTTAAATATAGCATACAAGATTTATATGTGTGGCCCTGCTCAGTTGACATTCATCATGAATTTTGTGGCATACTTTATTCCAAATTCTTTTTTTCCAGAACAGTCCTGCCCCTCAGAGACTTCCCTTAGTTCAAACACTACAGACCTCATGGCTTCTCCAGAAGAGTGTGTGTTTCAATCAGCTTTCTGTCCAGAGCTAAATATAGACATTCAGAAAACAGGAGTGGTAGTCTGACAGGATCAAAGCAGTAGTCACCAGGCTCCATTTCCTCTTGAATTAAACACACATACGTGTGCATGCGTGCACACATGCACAGACACATATGATTGTTTGGGTGACTATCCAGATTAAAGAGAAGGAGCAAATTGCAAAGAGAAACACATGAAGCTGCAAAGTCAACTGTTATTCTTTTAGATTAAGGTTCATTTCAAAATAGTCTACTGACGCAGCCAGCAGATCCTGGGGGTCTCTGACAGGGGCCGATGCTAGGAGCCTAGTTCATACTTCTGCAGCCAATGCTGCAAAGGAGCCAGGCTCTAGCTCTAAGTAATTCTGTTGTCTGATTGTTCAGAGAAATCCTCCTTATTTTATCACTATTATAGATAGTACACATAAAATTCGTCATTTTGACCGTTTCCCAATGCACAGCTCATTGACAAGCAGGCTTTAACTATCTGCTTACTCCAGCAAGAAACCTGTCTCCACTTAGTAGATGCTCCCCTCTTCTCACCAAACACTAGCAGGCTTTCTCTCTCTCTGGGTTTGCCTATTTTTGACAGAGGAGAACTGGACCTGGAGGGGGTGGGAGATGGCAACGGGACGGAGTTCTCTCCCGTTGTGTGCCAGGGCCCAGTCTGCAGGGAATGCCCCTCCCCCTCTCACCTGCCACACGGCCCTTCCCATTTCATACCGTGTTTCAGTTCAGCACTCAGTTCCTGACGCAGGACCCTTCATTTGTAATTTTTATGCTCCCTCCCTCCTCCTGCAAGGAGGGCAGTGGGTTAATACCCAAGCCCTGGGTAAGTAACTGGAGGACAAGGCCAGACCCTGGCTAAGAGTGGAGAACCTTGGAAGTGAAGTGTCTTTCCTAGACAGTAATAGCATCGACTCCAGGATTGTGCAGGCTGGATGACAGCTATCATCCACCGAGCAAGGTCCCTGGTCCACAACAAGCCTTTCAAAGAGGTTTCTGTCTCACCTACTCTTAGGGCTCTGCTTTTTGTGGCTTCTCTTTGCATTACTATATGTAAATGGTTCCCAGAGGTTCTTTGGGGTCCTAGTTTGCTGAAGGAATAGGACCAATTTCCAAGAGAAGAGGTTCTGGTGCAGAGTCTGGACCAACCCTGACAATTCTTATGATCATCAGGGACCCCAAGGTGATCTTAATCAAATACGCTAGGCTGATCTTGGTTTTTACAGTCTGTGTTCCTGCTCTGGTTTCCCCGAGGAGGCATAAGGGATTGTGTATGTGAATGCGAGGCGGGATGTTGTTAACAGGAGCCAACATCAGTATGTTTGTGGAGAGGGAAGGTCAAAGGCCTCAAAGTCACATGCTGACAGAAGCCATGTTAGTGTTTGAAATAGGACTTGGTCCCAGTTAAAAACAAAAACAAAATTGGTGGGTCCCCCAGGCCTGCCAAGGAATGGGGAGCCAGGGTAACCTGTACCTCTCATACCAAAAATCTTGGGGGTTGTGGCACCGTGTTTGTGATCTAGCCCCTAAATAACCTCTTGGTATAGCTAGGGAATAGAGGGGTTTGGTGTGGTGTCCACCTGGGAGTCAGAAATGAACCAAGTCCAGATCTCAGATGGCTACACTCTGGCTTCCACCGAGAGAGAGTCTAGGCTTTCCCAAATGTGAATTCAGAAGATGACCTCAGGGTATTTGTGCCCAGTAATCAGCATCAGCAACATTAAAGGCACCATGGAGTTAAAGAGCCCGTGTTCTTTGCATTAAGCTCTGTGTGCCCCCTTGCCTTCTTACCAACTCAGGAGTGCTGCAGACCAAGGTGCCTTCTTACCCATTCCAGAAGCTGCAGACCAGATCCCCCTCCAGCCTTGCACCCACGTGGCTCAACTTACTTCCTTTAGGCAACTCTGTGTGTTCAAGGTTTGTAAAGCTTTACGGGTTATGGAGAGCAGCAGAATGGAAGAACACCAAGAAAATACTATTTGCTTGGAGTCTCAGCCAGCGTGGGGTTCCCAAACCACTCCTCTGATAGTCCTTCCCTCTCCCACTGCCCTTGTGCTTTTCTTGTTCTTCTTATGGGAAGAGGACTTGTGATGTTTTCAAGACCCGGGAGACCCTCTGCAGCCCTGTATGGAAATTCTCAGACAGTGAGCTGAGACAGAACTGTATGTTTAGCAACATCGGGTTCGAAGAACTGGACTTGCTGAGTCTTTTCACACTCACCTCCCAGTTTCCCCGCCATGAACATTTCCACTGGAAATTCCCCACGTCAGTGGGAGTGCTTGGCTCGGTGGGAGTACTTGGCTCAGTACTCTTGAAGACCTTCAGCACTCACCCCACAATTAAGACATTGCAATTCCACAAAGTGTTTCATAAGAGAAAGTTCAATGCAGTTAGATCATCCGAAGATGGATCAGCCTGTCATCTGTACAATATTAAGAAAGATCATATTGGCAAATGACAGGGTTTCTTTGAAGGATCTGAAGGCAAGTTTCCAATGAGCTGTCCCATGGGTTCCGCCATTCCCAGAGGGTTCATGGACATGCAGGAATGGAAGTCATCCTTTGGGATGAAAATGCTATGTCAGAGTAGAGAGCTCCCCTTTGTAGCCCCGCCCCCAGGTTGGGCTCCCTTCTAGAAGTCAGGATAATAGGAGTTGTAGTTCTGTTGGTGCCTGCTGCCTGACCAGTACAGGGCAGCTGTCTTCCAATGCAAGGGACTTGATTCAGGAAGGTGAAGTGCACCAGCTGTCCTGACTTGTTCAGCCTGTCTTTAGTTTTGGTCTTTTGTTATTACTGAAGTGGTTGATTTCCTTTGCAGTTTGGGAGATGAGGCCCAGGTCTTGTACATGCTGGACAGGCACTCTACCACTGAGCACATCTCCAGCATCCATTGTTCTTTGGACAAGAACAGCTTGCCTTTCCCGAAGGTGGAAAGGAAGCTGTGACATGGTCACTCTTAGCCAAATAAGAGTGTCTGCATGACCAAGCTGGCTCCTATGGTATAGTTAAAGATCCAGCCTTTGCCCTTAAAACCCCTGGACTGTTCAGTCGCAGGAACCCATAGACACCTGTTTTTTCCACTCCCACATTTGACTATTTTAGGTACTGCTAGATAAAATAGGTATTAACTAGTTGAAGGATTAAATGTAATTCTGTGAGGTAGAGGTCAAGGGGGCAGAGTGGATGTGTGGGTTTCCCGATAAAGGCTGGACTTGAACTGAATTCCAAGGATAGAAAGGATTAGGTGAGGAAGGCAGTGCTCCTCACCATGGTGGTTCACACTTCTAATCCTACACTCAGGAGATGAGGCAAGAGAATCATGTGTTTGAGGCCAGTCTGGACTACACAGATCATATCTCAAAAAAAAAAAAGACAGTAATAATAATAATAAACAACGGTCAAAGCCTTAGGAGAACTGGTTGCTTCCTGTAAACAAGAAATGGAATGCTTTTGTAGGTGGGGTGGGGTAAGTCCTTGGAATGCCAGGATGAGGACATTACCATTTCCCGGCTTAGTTCTTCGGTGTGGGCTCTTACATAGGGTTAGGGAGGACCACACCGGATCGTGCTACCTGTATGCTCTGGAACACACGGCCATGTTTTGTTTCTGTTAAGAGATCGGATGAGGCAAAGGCAGGGGAGAGTCCCCTGAAAGCAGCTGTGCCCCGTGGTTGACAGCAGGGGAGTTACTTGGCCTCTCAGGACTGTAGGTGGTTGTGGCAAGCACCGTGTTTGCCCTGTACGTGGGTTCTCAGGATAGTCCCTGGCATGTGGTATAGTGGAGGTAATATCTGCCAAGCTTCTGTCAGTGTCCCAGGGCACTGAGCTGAGCAGCTAAGCACCAGCATGCCTAACCTCAGTTTATGTTCCCAGTAGCCAGGGCTTTCTGAAATGCTTGCAGACTCTGACTTGGGGACATCCTGTGCCTGACCCAGCGATAGTCCTTGCAGTCCAGTTAGATCTGAGGACATTCTCTGAATATTTGAGTTCTTTTTGTGGAGTCCATCTCTTCTTCTTCCTCTTTCCTCTGTTCTCCTCCCTCCTCCCCAGTTAAAGTTTCCCCCTGTTTTCTCCTTCCACCTTTCATAGAACCTGTGTCTTACCATCCCCCCTCTTGAGCTTCTCCCCTCATCCCCCATGATCCTTTTCTACTTTCCTGGATTCTGTGGTTACTTCAGGTTATATACTCACATCTAAAGACTCAGAGATAGGATTCCCAAATAGAGAGAACATGCAGTATTTGTCTTTCTGGCTCTGGGTTCCTTCACTCTATATTTTCTAGTTCTATCCATACCTGAAAATATCATGATTCCATTTTTCTTTCCAATAGAATTCCATTGTTTGCATGTAGCACATTATCATTATTTATCAGTTGATGGACAGCCAGGCTGCTTCCATTTCTTGGTTACTGTAGTTACAACAGCTGTGAACATGTATGAACAAGTATCTCTGTAGGATATCAGATCATTTGGCTAAATGCCAATGCATGGTATCATGGGATCCCATGGTAGCTTTTAGCTTTCTGAGGATTCGCCATTCTGATTTCCATAGTGACTGCACCAGTTTGCAATCCCATCAACAGAGAATGAAGCACCCTGGCCAGCGTTTGTTTTCAGGTGCTTTCTTGATCTCAGACATTTTTGCTGGAGTAAGATGAAATCTCAAAAATAGTTTTAATTTGCATTTGTCTAATCGCTATGAATATTGAACACTTTTTAGGGTCTTTCTTGGCCAGTTTTACTTCTTCTTTTAAGAATTCTATCCAGATCTGTAGCCCATTTTTTAAATGAGTTTGACAGTTTTCTTGATTCTTTGTTTTGGAGTTCTTTACACATTCTGGATGTTAATCCTCTATCAGATATATAGCTGACAAGGATTCTCTCCCAACCTGTGGGCTTCCTGTTTACACGATTGGCTGTTTCCTTTGCTCTACAGAAGCTTTTTAGCTTGATGAGTCTCATTTGTCAGTTGTTGACCTTAATCCCTGAGCAAATGCAGTTCTACCCAGAAAGTCCTTTCTTGAACATGTGTCTAAGCGGTCGGTACTGACTATGTTTCTTCTAGGAGTTTCAGCTTTCAAATTTCATGTTGAGGTCTTTGCTCAATTTGAAGCTGACTTTTGTGAAGGGTGATAGATATGGGTCTAATTTTATTCTCCTACATATAAACATCCATTTTCCCATCACCGTTTGCTGAAGATGCTGTCTTTCCTGGGTGTGTGTTTTGGCCTCTTTGTCAAGTATCTGATGGCTATAATTAGCTGCACGCTTATTTGTATCTTATGTTTCATCCCTTGATATACATGACTGGTTTTCCTGCTAGAACTCTGTACTATAGCTTGGAATCTGATATGAGCTCTCTGGCAATTTCTTATTTTGCTCAAGATTGTTTTGGGGTGTGTGTGTGTGTGTGTGTGTGTGTGTGTGTGTGTGTGTTTGTGTGTGCATGCACACTTGTATACTTCCATATGAATTTTAAGGATTTTTCTTTCTGGTTTTGTCATCAGAATTTTTATTGGGATTGTATTGAATCTCTAAATTGCTTTTGATGGGTTGTTCATTTTCACATAATTAGCTCTATCAGTCCGTGGGAGGTCTTTAATCATTCACACTTGAAAACATTTAGAGACTAAATTATAAGATTTTTTTAAAAGCCCCTACATTTCCCACCTCCAACACCAGCGTGTTTTCCTAATGCAGAGGGAGTAGCAGTCCTTGCCACCAAGGCCATTAGCTAACCCCAAGTGAAGTTCCTTTCCCTTCTCTCCGCCTTAGTCTTCCCAGCTGTTTCTGTGGAATGTTGGTAGATGCATCTTCCCTGATTTTAGTGAGATTATTCATGCTGTTTGAAGCACACAGATAGAATGTGCATTCAGCAGATGCTGGTATATGTTAATGTATTCCAGGACTACCCTCATGCTTTCCCACATGGCTATAGTAAGTGTCCGGGAGTAATCTCTCCCTTCCTTCATTCACATTGTGTGTTAGATGTTTTGTTTTTTCTTTTTTTCTCTCTCTCTCTCTCTAAATTCACTACCTATCTCTCATTACAAATATTCATGTTCTCCTAAAATCACATTCCCAAATGGCCTTTGGTTGGGTTTGAAAAGCCATGCGTAGCTAATACCGCATTTCTCGTCTCATGCTTGTGCTTCTGAAAGCTGGCTTCCATGCATCTGTCTGTTCGGATTTGTGTTATGGTTCTACCCACCCCTTCCCAGAAAGTGGGGAGAATGCATGACAGGAATGTTAGCAAAAACCTGTGACAGACTGTGGGTCTGCTAGTTTGATGGATGGCCAAAAGAAAGAACTGTTAATTATCCGCGTCTGTACCCTCCCATGCGTTAGTCCAGGCCTCATCTTTCTGGTGGCTTCATTTTGGGCCTTCCTGTCTTCTGCATCTCCCTGCCCTTGGCCAAGTAGAATCCCTGCTCATTATGGCTGGAAATCATTTCCCTTGTCTTGCTGGATCTTATCTAGTGGGCTCTTCAGAACAGTCTGAGTTGTCTATCTGTTTCAAATCAAAGCCCCAGCCTTTTGTTTGGGACTTAGAGTAAGAGTTCCCGGAGTTCTTTGAAATTGGACACTCTTGAACACACCTGGAGACAGCAGTGAGCTGGCCCACAGGTTCCCTGGTTGACAGATGCACAAAGCTAAGGGCAAAGGTGAGGTTTTCATTTCTTCTCTAGGTCCTACAATCCCTTTGAAACCTCTATGATTGGCCCCTTCACGGATCATTCCAACAGCCGCAGGAAATCCTCAAGCTGTGTTTTCTCCAGATAAGTAGCCAGGTCAAAGGAAAGACCTCAACATGCCTTCTTGAGAAAGAAAAGACACTAAGCTAACAGGGCCACTCAGCCATGTGTGTACTACCTGAAGAGTGGTTGCCAATACTGATGCCCTCTAAAGGGTTCCAACTTTGTGGGCAGTGGAGGAAGTCCATTTGTCCTATCTCAGAAATTCTATGGTTAACTATGTAGTTACCTTTTCAAAAGTAGGGGCATTTAGTTCACAGGTGGAGTGCTTGCTGCAAGGCTCTGGGCTCAATCCTTGCCACCAAAACAGTGAAAAACAGTGCAGAATGGTTGAGTCTTTGCCTCAAATCACGTCATGAAACGTCAACTTTTCTCATCCTCGCGACTCTTAGAAGCATCACTAGCAGTTATGATTTGATGTAGGTTAATATTTTTAATTTTTTATTTATTATAATTTGTGTATATGATTGGGGTGTGCAGGTGTGTCACTGTGCCAGAACACAACTTTGAGACGTCAGTTCCTTCTTTCCCCCTTTACCTGGGTTCTGGGGATCACGCTCAGGTCAGGCGTGAGAAGCAAGTGATTTACCTGCTGGACAGTCTCATTGGCCCTATGTGTTATGCTTTGAAGGACTTTGGTCACCTTGTACTTTTGAAACAGCAGGGGAATGGCTACCTTTTCACTTAGCTTCAGGAGATCATCTTTAAAGCTTGAGCCAGCTGATAAACCACTGATGGGTTATTTAGACGGTATGTGGAAGAAAGTGAGTTAAATTACCTAAGCCTCTGCCCCTTCTTCATAAAATAGGAATAATACACCTGTCCTAGAGGATTGTTATAAGATGCCAAAGAGCTCATAGCATGGCAACATGGTACCTGAAACATAGTAAGATCTCAGCACAAGTATTTTTCCCCCAAATAAAACTGCAAATTTTAATATTGAACCAAAAGAAAAAAGTCATCAGCATAAGATGTAAACTTAGTGAAAAGGCTGGTGCAACAGATCCCGTGTCCCTGTACCTGTGTGGCTGTTGCAACCCTGGGCCCTAGGGGCAGTTGTGGAGATGAGACTGTCGTGGAGTAAAGCTGCCTACAGGCCTCCTGACCCTTGCCCACGGGCCTGCTCTGTGAATGGCAGCATCCATGTTTCCTTTGCTCCACCTCCTGTGTCTGGCCCACAGCTGAACCCAAGTGACTGACTGTATGGGGCGACCTTGACCTAAGAAGGCAGTCAGTGCCAGGCTGAGACCCCCCCCC
>CABHPQ010143283.1:24652-35771 GCA_902168405.1 Peromyscus aztecus | reverse complement strand
TATATATATATATATATATATATATATATATATATATACATATATATAAGATGACAGTGGCACTAGCAAGTAATTCCTGGATATCCTAAAATCACCAAAAATCACATCTGGAAAAACTGGACCACAAAGCCACAGAACTACAAAAACAAGTTGAACCCTGATGCAGGAGCAGGAAAGTCTGAGCCCGTAGCAGCAGAGGCCTCTGAGGAAGTGGGCGCCTGCAGAACAAATGGTCTGAACCACAGCACCTGCTGGAGCACTCGCTGGAGCACCATTGTACTAATCACACTAGAAAGATTGTGTTCCTATGCCCGAACTGCGGGTGACATAATAAATCTATACCTCATCTGTATGGGGTTTACCTGGTCCCACCCATAAATGCTCCAAACGAACCAATTAAATGTCTTCCTGGGGAATAATGGGGGCATGGGTTTGCCAGCTCAGAGACGGAGCTTGAGGCACATGAGGGAAAATGAGAGACGAGAGAGTCCAGATCAAACAGAGAGTGCCTGACATTGTGTGAGGATGAAAAGGAAGTCATAGGTGTGGGATGAGGCTCTAAGCTCCAGCAACTGTCGCAAAGCTGGGACTTGGAAGAGCATCCTGAAGGATGGAGAAATGACCCTCTGATGGATGTGTGCAATTAAAGGAATTGAAGAATGGGACAAAAAGAGAGGATGAATGGACTCACTATTTCTATTACTGCTGCCTATAGGAAACTAAACAGTCATCTTCAAATAAAACAAGACTAAGAGAACTCGGAGCTGGCAGATCCACCTTACAGGATGGACAGGAAATCCTACAGAAGGGAAGGAATGGACAGCACCCTCCACCATGGCCCAGTGTGCCCCACCACTGCTGTGCACAGACCTGCTGAGACACCATGTTCCCACATGACACTCATCTTTCTTCTTGGGAACAGTCCATAGTAGCCACAATATGCAGACTGATCTTGTTGCTCTGAGGGGGGGTTTCCTCCCTTAGTAGCACCTTGTTTAATGCATTACTGACTGTAACAGAATGCACCATCTCAACACCCACAACTCACTCACGGTGTGTTGAGAATTTCAGGTGGCATCGCCAGGGGGGCTGCAGTTCCTGCAAAGGCCATTCGGCCTGACTTCATATACGCAGAAAGACAGAAAGATCCTCCCAGACAGTTTCTTCACACCTCTGAAGAACTCGTTCAGGAGTTTCTAACTCTTCCCCCGCCCCCGCCCTATCTCCTAGCAGCACCCCCAGACTTATCCCAACCCAGAGATCCATGCTCTCTGTCATCCTTTCATGGGCTTACTTTTCTTGGAGTAAAAGCTTTGGTCATTTCGCTTTCTTGTGAAGAGGGTATATGTCAGTTTAATAAAGATCTTTGGTTTTTTTTTTCTCTCTCTCTTGTATTAATTTGCTTCCTATATCAAGTCAAAGACCCTACCTTAGGACTAAGCATAAGAATGGAAGTGACCTCTGACCTCTGCATGTTCTAGTCATAGGGAGTGCTGGCCTATCTCTGGGCTACATGGGTCTCCAGGAGTAGAGGGAAACAAAATCCCATTGTCATCATGAGGAGGTCAAGGTTCAGCTTTGGTTGACCATGTGATGCTGGTAAACCTTTTGGACTGTAGTCTCACTGAATTCAGCACTTGCCCATTTCTCTTCCATTATTTATCTGTTGTCCTCTCACAGACTGCAGGTACAGCCCCCTCCAGCTGTGGTCCTGGGGAGACACCTGGCCCAGTCTGAGGTTGCTCTGTAGTGCTCGGTAGCTCTGTAGGCAGGTATCCAGAATGCGCCAGATTTTATGGAATGCAGCCTTGGCTTGCTGGGGTCACTGGTGAGTGTGCTCTGAAGTGTGGCTCACAGGGACCTTTAGAAGCTTCCTGATACAGCAATACGGCATCCTCCGCATGCTAGCTTGTTGCCTCTACAAAAGAAGTCCTGGCCGGGCGTTGGTGGCCGCACGCCTTTAATCCCAGCACTCGGGAGGCAGAGCCAGGCGGATCTCTGTGAGTTCGAGGCCAACCTGGGCTACCAAGTGAGCTCCAGGAAAGGCGCAAAACTACACAGAGAAACCCTGTCTCCAAAAAAACAAAAAAAAAAAAAAAAAAAAAAAAAAAAAAAAAAAAAAAAAAAAAAAGAGAGAAGTCCTGGTCTTCATACTCTAGTTTCCTAAATGTGAAAAGCACTCTAGTTCATCTCACACAATAAAATCAATTCAAGAATTTCAGATAAAAAAGGTATTTCTTAGAGTACAGCTTTTGATTTCTTTATGATACCATAAAGTATGTAAAAGGTATATGTATTCCTGAAAACAGTTGTAAACATTTAATAATTTTTGTTTTACTCTCTTAGCTCTGTTTTACAAAAAAACAAACAAATAAAACAAAACAAATCTTCACAGATCTTAGTTTGAAACATGTTGTACACGCAATCATTTTTCCTAAACTTTAACCTCGTAGGCAGTGTGTTCTAGTAGGACACATACCCCACGCCCAGGGCTGATCTGTGGTTCAACGAGATCTGTGAGCAGGTGTCAAAACCACAAAGTATTTACTCTCAGCTGAGCACTAATCTCCCCTCACATTTAACTGAACATTTGATTTGAGAAGCCACAAGCTTTAAAAGCATAGGTGAAGATATAGGCAAAGACTCATAAATATATTTCAAATTTCAGAGTTTCTCTTCAGTCTATTCAGGGGCTGCTGTGGACATGAGCATGGTACTTCCTGGCATGGTAGAGTTAACTATCCTGACTGATAAGGTCAGCTTCAATCTTATTGGGGTACTTCCTTCTGAGGGTGAATGAATGATGCATGGATATTCTAGTTTCTGTTCTCTTGCTGTGATAAAACACTCTTACCAAAAGGAACTTAAGGGGAGGAAAGGATTTATTTGGCTCATACTTAATCATTGATGGAAGTCATGGCAGGAAATCTCCGACTTGCTTACAGGTCTTGAATAGCTTTGTTATATAGCCCAGGACCACCTACCTCGGGAATAGTGTCACCCACAGTGGGCTGGGCCCTTCTGCATCAATTAATGAACAAGATGATATCCAACAGACATGCCCACAGGCCACTATCTGGGTGATTCCTCTATTGAGACTTTCCTCCCAGATGAATCTAGGTTTGTCAAGGTGAAAAAGCTCACTAGGACAATGGGTGGGGTGGGGATTCAAACAATGTCCTCCAGCCTGATGAGATTTGAGATTTGACTCCAGACTCTACAGGGCTCCTGACTTTCTGAGTTCTGGCCCAGGAAGCTGACTCAGACAGCTTTTTCTCAAAGAACTAGAGGACTCAAAGTGAAGAATTAGAGCTGGATGGGACAGATGCATCCAAACAGTTCAGCTGGTCTACTAAAAAGGAGGAAGATCTGACTGAAATGAGCTAATCTACTATTGTGTTTTTAAAAGAACTCACCATCATGAAACCACTGATTTCATCATCACGGAACAGTAGTTAATGACATCATGGTTCAGGGAAGTAAAAAGATGTTGTGCTGGATCGTTTTATGTCAACTTGGCACAAACCAAAGTCATCTAAGAGGGGGAACTCAATTAAGAAAATGACTGCAGGCAAGCCTGTAGGACATTTTCTTAATTAGTGATTGATGGAGGAGAGCCCAGCACATTGTGGGTGGTGCCATCCCTGGGCTGGTGGTCTTGGGTCCCACAAGAAAGCGATTGAGTAAACCAGAGGGAGCAAGCCAGTAAGCAGCACCCCTCCATGGCCTCTGCATCAGTTCCTGCTTCCAGGATCCTGCCCTGTTTGAGTTCCTGTCCTGACTTCCATCAATGAACTGTTATGTGGATGTGTAAGCCAAATAAACCCTTTCCTCCCCAAGTTGCTTTGGTCATGGTGTTTCATCACAGCAATAGGCACCCTATCTAAGACAGGTGTCTTTCAAGTTTTTAAGCATGGAAAAAATGTGGGCTAAATTTAAACAGTGTAATCCTTAACCACTTAGAAAGAGGTTCAGATTGCCCACAAACATTTTATGGTCATTTTGCCTTTATTAAAAGCTGAATCTGAGAGGACAGGGGTTTTCTCTGGCATTTTTTGTCTATCATCTGTGGACTGCTGCATCACTAGCTGTGTTCATCTGACTGATCCCAGCCCACTGACCACTCATGTTATACCTGGAACCATCTCTTCCTCTGTAAAGATGTGTGCTGTCAGATGTTTCCTATTCAAAAGCATTCCAAGAAGGGATAGAAAACCCTGTCTTATACACTACATATAGTCGTCAAACAGCAATGTGTATATCACCAACACTCACACAGCATGCAGACAGCAAATGCACTCTGTCCCTCAGAGTGGTGAGCAAGGGGCTTGCTAATGACCACCCAAAGCCACCCTCTCTTTCCTAGGCTCCATAGTTAGGCCTGTTACAAAACACTACTGCTGTGGCTTCAGAAAAAAATCAGAGGCGACCAAGGCGACTTGTGTGACTAATGTTGGTTCAACTGAAAATCCCCAGCTAGCCTGTATATTAAGATAAACTCTCTTGGAAGGCGCCGGAAGAAAAAGCAAATATTTTGAACATGAAAAGACCCTCTAAATAACAAATGTCAAAGCCTGAGTCTTGTTAGGCAACTTCACTTATCTGAGGGCTCACAGGCTTCTTTTCTCTGTTCTCCAGTTCATTTACAAGTGACCGTATCAAGGGAACTACAGATAACAAGGCAGTGGTCTCACAGAGGGCGACACTGAAATGCATACAGAAGTTCCTTTAAGTAGCATTACTACTCTTGGGTAAGTCTGAATTGCAGTGTTTTAGATGAGTCTTCTCTTGGATCCTGTATGCAGAACAGTTTGTGTGTGGGACAGGGCACTTCAGTACAGGAGGGGCCTATTCTTAAGAAAGTTTTGTAAGCAACTTAAGGTGACCCTAAGCATTCTTTCCTTTTCTGTCCCTCAGGTCTGTTTTTCTGGGGCTTTGGTGAGTCACTTAGGATGATTTCAAATATCAAATACATGTTTATAGCATCTAGTTTAATCACCTACTTGGAATTAATGAATCCCCCAGCAAAGATATTAAGGATTTAGCATGTGCAGGAATTGCTCACATTAATTCATCCATTCTGTCTCTGCACACCTTCTGCTGTCCTCTGGGTACCAGCATTCCTCTGGGAGCTGGAAGACATTCAGCAGAACAATTCACATCCCTGGTAATTAAACTTGACTTTAATGTGAGACATAATCAAAGGGATTAGGTATGACTCACCACACTTTTATTTCTCAACACACTCCAATAAGACTATATGTTGTCCCATATCAGAAGTGAATAAACTGTCACACTGGACACCATGCCTCAGCTCAGGTCTGGCATATGTTCTCAGACTGCCTTGAGCATCACAACGATGGGGAAAGCCAAGATATATACTTCCTCCCTCAGTTCTCATGCAGATCTCAGAAAACACAGATGCTGATATATCACACTGCCTGCCCTGGAAGATGTATGCTAAGTCTGTGTGAATCCCCTGAACTTAGTAGTTATCTAGGAAGGACTCTGCATGTGATTCTTCAATAGGGTAGATCCCTGCATTTGATATTTCTTTTTTTGTTTGTTTGTTTGTTTTTTTCCTTTGGTTTTTGGTTTTTCGAGGCAGGGTTTCTCTGTGTAGCTTTGCGCCTTTCCTGGAACTCACTCTGTAGCCCAGACTGGCCTCGAACTCACAGAGATCCGCCTGCCTCTGCCTCCCGAGTGCTGGGATTAAAGGCGTGCGCCACCACTGCCCGGTGCATTTGATATTTCTATAGGCTGGACCTTGGATAGTTCTATAGTATCTACTGCTACTGTATTGACAGCATCTGTACTGACTTTTGTCACTTCCTGGTTGCTTATACTATTTAGCTCCAATTTCTTTTTTGATCTGAAATTTTGTCCTATTCTCATCTCATAAAAGATGGCTCTTCTTGCCCATAGTAAGTATGGGTCTAGCCTTCTTTTCTTGATTCTGTCCCCAGAATCTCCCAGTTACTATGATTTTACAGTCCACCTATCTAAGGCATTTGGGTATTTATGATGTTTTTCAGTGTTCTGTTTTGATTTTTGGAGCACTAAGGAATGAACGTAGGCCTTCATGTACAACAGGTAAATGCTCTACCACTGACTATAGTCCCAGCCAGCATCCCAAATTTTAATGAAGATTTTCAGTGACCATAGAGGACAGCAGGACAACACTGAGCAACACAAAAAGGACAGAAAAGAAGAGGAAGGGGGTGGGAAGACGCAGATGAACAGGGAGAAGAAGAATAGGAACGTCAGTAGTTAGATGTCACTTTTCTGTAGTACTTACCTCCAAACAGACTCCCCACAGGCTGCCCCTTCTAGTCAGTCATTGATGCCTGTCTCCAAATTTATTTTAATTCCCTCTTCAGGTCTGGATATGCACCTGTGTTTAGATGTGGGTGATTTACTTGACTTTCTCTTTTTATTTATTAATTTACTTACTTATTTTACATCCTGGCCTCAGTTTTCCCCTCTCTCCTCTCCTCCCAGTCCCTTCCACCCTATCCTCTCTGTTCCTACCCCCCAATCCACTCCTTCTCTGTTTCTGTTCAGGAAAGGGCAGACCTCCCATGGATATCAACAAAACATGGCATATCAAGTTGCAGAAAGACTAAGCACCTCCCATGTATTAAGGACAAGGCCACGCAGTATGAGAAGTAGGGTCCCAAAAGCTAGTAAGAGTCAGAGACAGGCCCTGTTCCCACTGTTAGGAGTCCCACAAGAGGACCAAGGTACACAACTGTAACATATACGCAGAGTGCCTAGGTCAGTCCCATGCAGGCTCCTTGGTTGTTGGCTCATTGACTTTGTCTTTTTAAACCAGGTTTGCTCTTCATTTTAAAAGTGGGTTATCAAAAGCATTTAATGAACACACAGACATCTCTTCAAATGTTGAAATCCAAGGACAGAGCACCTGTAATCACTGGCATGTGAAATACATGATAGTCTGTGTAGCAGGAATCTTAAAAGTCTTATTAATAAGATCAAACCCGGGCCAGTTATTGGGGTGAAATGCTGGATGGTCAGAGAGACAGAACAAGCCACAGCTACCTCACCTCACCAGATCCTCAGCTGGTCTTGTTTCCTCAGACTGGAGGCCTCTGAGTCCTCATCCAGAATGGGTCTCAGCTGAACTGTGCTGCTAGAAGCCTGAAAGCTTAACCAGCCAAATGCTTCTAGTTTCTGGTCTTCACGCCTTATATACCTTTCTGCTTTCTACCACCACTCCCTGGGATTAAAGTCTCGCTTTCTGGGATTAAAGGCGTGTGTCACCATGCTTAGCTGTATCCTTGAACAGATGGATTTTTGCCTCTGGAATGCTAGGATTAAAGGTGTGTGCTACCACTGCCTAACCTTTATGTTTAATATTGTGGCTGTTCTGTCTCTGACCCCAGATAAGTTTATTAGCGTGCACAATATTTCGGGGAACACAATACCACCACAATTCTGGCTCCAGTGAGATATGTAGCAACCATTACCTGTGACTCAGTACCTTGACCAGGACCCAGGACCAGAGCCGGAAAGAAGAAAAGCCAGAGCCTCCGCCCATATCTCCTGACAGTTCCACCTGCCTTCCAGAATGCTCATGTCAGAATGAGTGAGCAGCAGGATGAATGGGCCAAGTCCACAAAGCATGTGGAAACCAAAGCAAAACTGTAGTTACAATAGCTAGGTACACATGGAATAAGCGTGTATGAATTTGGGTAGTGAACCAATCAGGGTGAGATAAAGGACAACCAATGAGAAGTAGCAAAAGCATATTCATGGAGCGGAGATTTCCATACAATAAAGATGAGAACTCTTGCCAAATCAGCCTTAGTGAAATTGCTTTCAAAATCTCAAGAATGTTTTTATACACATATACAAGTTTATTCTAAAATGTATATGGAAAATCACAGAGCCTAGAGCTAAAACAATTCTAGTAAACAATGGTGGAAGCATTACTTTCTGGTATAAACTTAAGGCATAGTTAGATAATCAAGTCAATTGGCATATGATGGCTATATATGTATCAATATAATATTAACATACTAATACATGGTGCATAGGAACATATGCATTATTTGCTTCTCAGCTTCTGTGGTAAAACACCATGACCAATGCAACTAATAGGATAAAGAGTTTATTTTGGTTTATGATTCCAAAGGCTTAGAGTCCATAATGGCATGGCGGGGACAGTCCGGCAGCAGACAGCAGGCATGGGAGCAGGAGCAGGAAGCTGAAAGCTCAGAGAGAGAGAGAGAGAGAGAATGAATTTGAAGTCTCATGAAGCTTTTAGTCTCAAAGCCCATCGCGGGTAACATTCTTGCTCCAACAGTGCCATACCACCTAAATCTCTCCAAACAGTGCCACCAACTGGGAACCAAGTATCCAAATGCCTAAGACTATGGGGGACATTTCCCATTCAAACCACCACAGTATGTTAATCCAGACATTAACAGAACCTGATCTCCAGCCTCGTTAGTATTTGGAGGAATGTGAATCACAACTAGACACCACTGCACACCCATAGAAACAAAAGGCAGATAATAAGTGTTGGTTAGGATGAAGAGAGACTAGGGCCCTCAAGCACTGGGACTGGGATTTCAAAATGATGCAGCCACCTTAGAGACTTAGTTTTGGAGTTTCTTGAGATGTGAAATATAAGGTTACCATATAACCAATCAATTCTACTCTGCCTTCAAGAGAAATGACAACATTTGGGCACATGAAACTTGTGTATAAATGCTAAATACATTAGTCATTTTAGTTAAGCCTTATGAGCTATGCCCATTAATTTTTAAATGGATAAACCAAGTGCAGTGTATTAAGACACTGAAATATAATATATTTAACTGATTATACATATTAGAACATGGATGAACCTGGAATAGATTTTACCAGACATCATACACAAGGCTTCACACTGTACAATTCCTTTTCTAAGAAATGACAGGCAAAGACACACAAAGATTACAGCAAGCAGAAACAGGAGGCATTTTTCAGGTCTCAGAAACATTCTGAATCACTGATGGCACATCTCAGAATTCACAGAAACCAAGTAAAGTGCACTAAAATTACATGCCTAAAATGACTGAATTTTTGGCACAGAAATTCTATCTCAATAAAAGCCTTTCTTTAAAATCTGCGTATGATGTGTTTTCTGCTCAGAGGTAAAGAGATGTCTTGAAGAAGGGTACCTTTCTAATGCTCACAAAGCTAGGCAAGACTCCAGCCTGTGAAGCTGGCAAACTGATCACCCAACACATTGCGAGGGCCCTGCTGGCCGTGTGGAACCCTGGGAAAATACTTCTTAAGTCAAGGGCAAAGAAGCCACAATATTTAGGCCAGCAATGGCCTGAAGAGGCTTACATGGTTTTATTTTGGCATAAACACAACTGATAGCTACAAAGAGAAATTTAAAACAGCAAGTCCTGGCAAGGTGATGTTCTGAAATGATTGTCAGGACATCTAGTATGCAAATATGAGCCTCCACCAGGTCCCCTGTGTTTTCCTTATGGAAGTGCGCTAGATGTGCAGACCCAGGACACACCAGTGACTTTCCTTCTGTCGTCATGAGCTGTGTGATCTTGAGGGTATTGTTTAATCTGCCTGCAGGATGGAGATGAACCAGATATTTGTGAGCTGGCTATCTGAAAAGTCTACAGTTGACACAGCTAGAGATGCCTCTCCATCCCCAATGGCTCCAGGAGAAGCTGAAACAATGTTGACGTGGAAGCCAGTATCTTAGGATGCTTCCAGACATCGAAGTCATTTCCAATCCCACCACGCGCTGGAGCCTCCCTCACTGTGCCCTCATTTCCTGTCTAACCCCCTCCTGTCCCCTTTCTGCAGGTCTTTTCCTCTGCACTGCTTACCACCACCTCTCTCCTCATTCACTCACGGCGTGGCCACTGCTTAAAACTCTATCTGCCAGCTTTCCAAATGCAGGGCCCCCAGGACGACGTTTCTGTGTTATAAGCATGGGCAGATTTCTAAACTGTACCATTGTTTGCCACCTCTGTCTGGGCTTTGTGATAAGACTTAGTAGAAGAAACAGTCGCTGAGTCTCTAACTCACAGCCTGTAGGGCCCAACGTACAAGAGATGCACAGGAAAAGCATGGTAAATGAGTGAGTCAGTCATTCATCCACAAAGACATTTTCATAATCAAGATTGAATTCATGAGTTTGTAAGAAAACAGCACTCGTGAGTGGGTGTTGCTGACGTACCAATGTTTAAAATGTATCCAATCTTAATATGAGTTTTCTTCCTGTCTAGGGATATTATTCCATTTTATTCTGGCATCCAAGTTTTGTTGTTGTTTGGGGTCTTGGAGCCAGAAAATATGTTTCTCTTATGATGAATTAGAAGTGGTATGGAAGGGTACGAAAAGGACAGGAAACGCCCTATCTATCCATCTGCTGCTCTCTTGGACCCTCACTGAGTGCCGCCAATGTTGTAAAAGTAAATAAACACTGGAAAAGTCAGACATTTGTCTGGGGAGCTTTTGACCTTTCCTGACTTCTGTGCTGGACCCTGCCATCTTGCTTATGTTTGTCCTAATCTATTTGGTCTGGAGCTTGGGCTGGACAGCCCCTGACTCCAGGGGATTGTGAGACGCATGAGCCTGGGCTCTTCCAGAATGGACTGAATGGCTCCCATGTGGCTCAGCCTGGAGGTCTTTGTTATGGTCCTACTTGACCCCAGAGGTCCAGCTCAAAATATTTAATGATAATGTGCCTGAGGAGAATGTTCTCATACAAAATGAAGCACTAATTACTTGGTCTGTGATGTGATGGGACCCTATGGTGTCTCTGCATCTGTCACAGGTCTTCTCCAGTAATGACTAACCAGTCAGAAGGTGAAGGCAACTTGGAAGATGTCCCCGGGGCAACAGTATATAGCCAGATAACGTGAGTGACCAGGTTCCTCAGAAGTCTTCAGGCTTGTGTACCAATGGGATAAAATCGTTCTTTTAAAAAATCTTTTCCTTTATTTATGAGAACTTTGTACATGTATACAATAAAATATGATCATACCTATCCTCTATTTGTCTCCTTCAACTATTTCCCTGTCCCCACAACAAGTTCTCCTCCCCCCAAGTTGCTGTATTTTGTTTCAGGAGG
>CABHPQ010143283.1:0-24642 GCA_902168405.1 Peromyscus aztecus | reverse complement strand
ATGTCCAGAAGACAGCATGTCATGTCCAGAAGACAGCATGTCATGTCAGGAAGACAGAATGCTGTGTCCAGAAGACAGCATTTCCCAGCATTCCTCACCACCCTGCGCCTCCTCCATTCTTTCCATCTTCTCTTTTGTGATGTCCACTAAGCCTTGCTGCTGATGGGGTCAATGTAGTTGTGTCCTAACAGACTTCAGAACACTTTCCTGTGCTATGAAAGTGAGCTAGCAGAGGGATGTCTCCTCGTCCTTTTGATCAGTGGGAATTATTTCTCAGCTGGCTGTTTTTGCCTGCTTCATTTAGTTGGTACCCCTGACTAAGACTCATATTTTATTAAGGAAGAACTGTAGAAGGCTGCGTGTATGTATGAGAAGTAGAAGAGGTGGAGGGAACTCATCTCTTCCTGATGCTCTTGGGGCCTGAAATTCAATCTCCTCATTTAAAAACAAACATATATGTTAAAGACAAAAACCACAGGCTGCTCTAAAATCAATTGACATGCCTGTGTATCCAGTGAGAGTCATGAGAACTCAAGTAAACAGGTCAGCCATTTGAGGAATCAGGAGGTGTGGGGGCTACAAGAATGAAGAGCAGAGAAGGGGACAGGAGATGGTTTCCCAGGGCCACCAGGCTGCCTCCTGTCATACCCTGAGTAACTCCTCTCCCTTAAGGAGCAGCTATAATTGTCCCACATTGCAGTCTCCATGCTACAGAACCAGGGAAACGCCAAGTTGAAATTCAAGATAAGTTGTAACTGGCATCTGGAATCATGCAATAAAATGATTTTAAAAAAGAAAAGAAAAGAAAAGAAAACAGACCTCCAGTTATGAGGAGACAGAATTGGAAAAAACACAGTGTGTTAGGGGTGGAGGCAGGATGAGTATACCACTTAACAAAGACGATCCTCCTCTGGGTGCTTAATTCCAACTTTATGTTTCGCATAACAAAATTTTTGTGGTTTAAAAGGTTTAGTGTCTCCTGTTTAGTGCACGCTAGAAACTGAATTCTCTGGCTCTCCAGTGTAGCATGTCTCTTTTCTATAAAAGGGTATCAGGTCTGAGAGGGCTGATCCAAAAACACACTGAAAGTCCAGACACTGCTATAGTCTAATGTTTGTGTCCCAAATGAAACTTGACCTTTATGCCAGTCAGCGAGGTATGGCCTGGTGGGAGGTGCTCAGGCAAAGACTTGTGAATAGACTGTTGCTGTGTAAAGGAGGTTCCCGAAGCCTAGCTCTAATGGCAGGTGAAGAAGACTCCCTTCACTCAGGAGGATGCCTCAATCAAGCATAAACAGGGCCTCAACAGATGCCAAACATGCTATCACCATGATCCTGGGCTCCTGGCTTCCATAGCTCTAAGAAAGTAATTTCTTTTCTTAATAAGTTATCCAGGCTGAGGCATTGTATTATAGCTACACAAAGCTGACTAAATCTGCTTATGATGCCTGCATTTTACTCCAACAGGGAATATTTTCTTTTTGGTACTGGGCTTAGTGGCACAGGCCTACAATCTCAGTTACTCAGGAGCTAAGGCAAGAGAACAACTAGTTCAAGGGCTACCTAGGTTGTACGATGAGTTCAAGGCCAGCCTGGACAACTTAATAAGACCCTATCTCAATCCTAAAAGAGAAAAGAGGGCTGGGCTGTAGCTCAATAGTCAGGTGCTTTCTGTAAAGATGCTGGTTCCCTGGTTTCAGTCCTCGACACCATAAGAAAAAAAAAGAGAAAGAAAACAGAATTTGATGCTAATACTGGCGGGGAGAGTTAAAGACTTTATTCATGCAACTATAGTCCATAAATATAGGAGCAACAAGCTCCTATAGTCCATCATATCACTGTAAGGAGGACAAAGCAGCCAAGAGTCAGGCAAGCAATAATGTTGAGCCCTCTACACACTAACGCTCAGGCAGCTGGTCCCAGAGCTGGGGAAAGGTGGGGTCAGTTGAACAAACCAGTGTGTTGGATACGGATTCGGAGCTGGCTTCCCCCTTGACACTTCAGCCCAACCACATTTATTTCCTTACAACCTCAGTGGGACAAGCAGAGATGCTAGCTAAACACACAGAGACGGTAACTTGCAGGACCAGAAAAGGATCAGAGTCATTAGAGAATACACTGTAATGGAAAATACTGACAGACTTGCAAACAGAAAAGTTAAATTGTCTTTACAGTGAAAATATTTGTAGCAAATATAACGCAAGGAAAATTCTGAGGAACTTGGATTCATCGTGATGCTAATGAGGCATGAGTTCAGGACAATCTGCATGCAAGGGTTCATTCCAGGGCCATGGCAAGAACCTAGCCACCAAGAGGTACATTCTTAAGTCTGTGTGTGTGTGTTTTTTTTTCTTTTATTACAGAGGTCTCCCTAAAGTTCATAAGTTTCAGAAAGCACAAAACCTAAATTTAGCCTAGATTTTCAGAGCAAGGAGAACCTATCAATTGGAAGGAAAAAAACATAAACAATACAATATAATAATGGGCAAAGAATATTAACAATTTATAGCAAAATAAATGCTAATAGAATATAAGCACAAAACATGGAGTTTGCCTCCTTTAGAGATTAAGAACATGCAGATTAAAATAAAAACGGGGATTTCACTCCCTCAGATATGCAAACATTTAAGGAGTTCATAACAATCATCCATGATGTAACATACACCTCTGATGCCTTCAGTGCACAAATTCAGTTTCCTCAGATCTGTCCGGCCCAATCAGATATTCTTTCCAGTGGCAAGGATGTGTGCACCAACAGGAAGATACCTAGTATCCACCAGTAATGGAACTGTGTACACACACACTGGCCTTAGAAGGACCAGATTTGCATGCCCCATTAAGAAAAATGCTCCAGATCAGGAAAACATTCTACATGTGAAATTTAAAAGTTAAAAACAAAACAAGACAAAAACCTAGTTGCTATCCTCTATATTGGGTCTCTTTATGATGAATGTTGAACAGGGCAAAATTTACTAGATTTATTGGCAATTAAACATTTTCACAGACCATTAGCTTAAGGCTATTCTCTCCGTCAGACACGCCAAAGTGAAATTTCAGTTTCCTCTAGACATTTATTCAAAGTTTGTTTCCTAACTGGATTTTTAGGATTGTCTCATGGCAGTCCCTACATTCCTGAACATTGTGTCTTAACCACCAAGGAAATGTGGCCCTTGGGAGGCAATGAGATCAGGAGGACTGGGAGGAGTGTGTATGTGAAAGGGATCCAAGGGAACTCCCTCAGCCCTGCTGTGAGGGGAGACAGGAGGCATTATCTGTGAGCCAGGAAGTAGCTCTCACCAGCCACCAACTCTGCAGGTGCCTTGGTGTTGGGCTTCCAACCTCCGGACCTTTGAGAAATCAATTCCTGTCATTGCTAAGCTACTGTTGGATGTTTTTTTGTTTTGTTTTAGTAGTGACCCAGCAAGACAAAGACAGTGCAAAGAAGACAATAACAAAACAAAACAAGTCCAAACTCTGGTCCCCTCCCATGTGAGTCCTGCACATTTCATCAATTACTATTCACAAGGATCTGCACAGAATCAACTCACAGTGTAATGTGCACAGAGACCCTCAACATCCTCCTGCTGCCTGGATCTGACAACACACTTCCAACAATGCCTATCCAGTTGCCTAGTTACCTAACAATTTAAAAGATTTGAATTCAAGAACACAAAAGAATATGGACTTCCCTTGAAACTGTATACAACACAAAAGAGGAATAACCATTTGCTAGGTAGATATAAGATTCTCAAAATTCAAAACAAAAACAAAACCAAAAACCCTTGAGACTGGTCATAGTGGCACATACCTGTCATTACAGCACTAGAGAAGCGGAGGCAGTTGGCTGCCAGCCTGGGCTACATAGGGAGAAACTGTTGAAATTGGGAGGTGGGGAAGAACACGTCCATCGAGAAAAAGTCAGGCAAGGGGACATTCTTTGTGTTGAGATTTAGTCTTCAGATCCCCAATACAAACTTGTTGACTTTCCCGACCAGGACAGAACCCTTTCATCTGGCTTAAAGAGCCAAGACTTAGAACCAACATGGCAATGGCCACACTTCCTAATTCCTTCTCCATCCCAGCTGGAGCTTGAGCAACTCATGGGGCTCTATAGCTAGATCCTGTGGTGTCTTTACAGGGCCAAGGCTAGTCTACAGAGGTACCCTAAAAAGTGAATGCCGTGTACCCCTAGGACATGGCCAGGTGAGGTCCCCGTCCCAAACCAAAGAGAAGGAGAGCCGCACCACATCTCCTCCCAGAGGAAAGCGGCTCAGGCCCCAGAGAAATGCAGGAGGTGTTGGACATTGGCTGAAGAGAGAAGCATCAAGGTTTCATGTCACTCAGGAGAAACACAACCCCAAAACACTTAAGAAGGAGTTGGGTTCCGGGACAGAGAAAACAGAAAAAAGGAGAAAGAGTGAGACGGGATTTTTTTTTTTCAGGCCTGGTAGGTGTGTACACATTCCTCCTTTTGACAAGTTTTTCCCAACTCTATTTGACCCTGGGCTTCAGGTGCCTGTTCTCTCCTGCTTGCACTCATTGAGGAAGGTCTCCCTACTGTCCGTCCCTTCTGCCCCAGTGACTTGCTTCTGGAAGCCTTGAACCAGACCCTAACCACAAGACATCATGGGGACGGGAGTTGTGTGCAAGAACCTGGGGCTGCTGAGTCAGTAGACAACGGGCTGGATGGTGACATTCCAATGGCCTCTGACAACCCCCAGCTTCACTGCACACGTCACAGATACCATCCAGGGAGTCCCTCTACTGAGTTCAAGGTTTTGAGACTAACCACGGAAGTCAGACGAGAGTTTTCCAGAGCTGAAAAGCCATGTGGTGTCCCCAGCAGAGGCTGGTGCTTCACCTTCTGGGGAAGAGCGGCTGGCAGAAGACAGGCAGTAGATACACCTGGTGCTGGTCAAGTACAGTTGACACATGGGAGCCAGCCAGCCAGGAGTGTTTGGAGTGAGCAGATGAAGGCCCAGGTCCCCACCAGGCACAGTGTGGCTGGTCTGCACCAATGGGCCTTAACTCCTACAAACCCAGGGCAAACAGAAAGAAATAAGGACTGATTCAAGAGTAACAAGGGAGAAAGTCAAGCCACATTTCAGAAGGGATGCAATGGGCAGAAATTTGCCTCACTTGTTATATTTTAGGATCAGGCCACATGCCCACAAGATGGTTGAGACCTTCCATCACCTCCAAGACCCTATTGAACCTTCTACCCAAGTTCCGGACTGGGACTCCACACTCAGACAGCTCCATCTAGTGGCTGTAGACTGCCACTTATAAATCTTACCTTCTCCCCTGTGCTTAAAGGGTTGAAATCATAAAGATTAAAGAGTTCCTTTTCTAGTAAACAATAATAACTAAATACACAGTTCTGTTTTAGAATAATACATTGTAAATTTGACTGTGTTTGACATCATTAGCCTGGAAGGTACACAAACAATAAGCGGACAATCACAGGAAGGACTTAATACCTAGAAGTCACAGATTTACCCTGATACCTTTCATGAGATGGCTGCTTCTCCTCACAGGCTAAATCTCAGCCCATTACTCACCAACATTCTCGCTTAGTGCAAAGTGAGCAACACAATAGCAATACATGTTAGACGAAGGAGGGGTGCTGAGACTCACTGTGTATGGAGGGATTCTGGTTCCCTCGTGGTAATTCACGTGCGTGTGTCATGAATTCCCATAGTCTCGATCCCAAGGTCAGCATAACATCACTCATTCATAGGACCAAGCGATGTAAAAAGAGAAAGTGCACACACAGCCTGAGCTTGTCCTAGAAGCTCAGGATACGGAGACCTGGGTGGCCAGTTTTATGCTACAGCAATGATATCTTTTCCTGGAGGTGGACTTTTTGGCCCCTTCACCAGAGTACACATTGGCCAGCCATCCCCATCTAAAGTGTGCCTTTTGTGCCTAAGATATATCCAACTGTAAGTTGTCAAAAAGTGAGTGTTTACAATAAAAACATTAGTCTTTCCCCATGGCTCCCGTGAGGGGCTGCAGTAGTCAGTTCTGTCTTGTCTCTCTCTCTCTCCCTTGCCTATGCTCACTCAAGATCCTAAGTTGTCTCTGGAGTTGCCAGCACCCAGGGCTCCAAAAACTCATGTGATCTTGGTGATTTTGGAAGCCTTGGGTCCTGTGACTGCAGAGCGCTAATTGATTCAGGTTCTAAAGACTCTCCCAAGTACCTAGGCCCCTCCTCTGTAGTACATCTTGGCTCTTCATGGATGGATGTAATGCTTCCTTGGTTTGTGTTACTCATTCTTCTGCTTAAAATTGTGACAGCTTCCCAGGGACTCTTCCCTGTCTGTCCTTCCTCTGCCCCAGTGTCCACAAAGCACATCTATGCCTTCAACTTCAAGTGTCTAGTGCTGGCCCTCCTTGGAAGCTAGGTGGGACACCTCACATGTACACGAGCATTTTCCCTGACTTACTGGCTGATGAGGCTGTGGCTCACACTTTCCCCACTGTTCTCCTTCAGCAGTAAATCATGACCCATCAGGCTATACCCTTAGATATGGCCCTGGAGATCCCCAGTGCTCTCCATCACCCATGCTTCCCTCTGAGTTTTCCCCTGTGGCTGCCCCCAGCACCTCATCTCTCTGAGAAAATGATGAAGGAAGCTGGGGCCGCATTTGGAATCCCAGCTCTGAACCCTCTTTCTCATCTGAGAAGTGGAGACATCATTGATGGATTGCACAGAGCGATGGCTCAGATGAGAAATGGTGCTTGATGTAGGAGAAGAACAAACCCACAGTCTGGATTTGGTAGAAGACTTCTCTGGAACTTAGGATGAGACACATATTCAGCAACATGTTTTCTCTATATCTCCCAGAATTCTTAAACCTCCAGGTATGGCTTCCTCGTCTTCAAAACAGGAACAGCAATGTTTGCTTCACAGAAGATGGTGAGGACTAAAGCGCAGACCAGACAGAGAGGTACTTGGGGCAAAGCACACCGGGCATTCTCCTCACCACACCCGATTCTCAATACAGAAGTCTGTTGTCTAGCATCCAAGGTCTGCTGAACTCTAAGCCTGTCTGCTCTCTCTCTCTCTGATATTATCAATGCAGAATGTATCTCAAATGCATTCTTCTTGCTCTTCCTGGCTGGCATGGTGCTCAGGGAACAGAACTCTGGGTAGTGACTTCTACTGAGGACCAGGAAATGGGAAAAGACAAGTGTAAGTAGACATTGCCAGCCCCTATGGAAGTCTCTTCCTTCCTCAGCTAAGAGGCCATCCCAGCCCCACTCTCCTCACTGGCTACGCCCACCCTAGAGGAGTCTCCAGCCTTCTTCCCCTTGCAGGACTCCTGCTACAGTTTATAGGGAAAAAAAAAACTCAGAAAAACATGAAGGGCTCCTCACCTCCACTGTGATCCCATACTGCAGCTCTTGTCTTCCCAACATTCTTCGATGGTTCTAGGCTGGAACCATGTCCCTCACTCTTTGTTGGACAGGAACATTTTGCAGAGTTCCTGATGCGGACTCTGCTCTGGGAGGCACCAAGGCACCAAGGCACTAAAGGGCATGACAGCAGGCTCCCCAGGAGCCATGGGTTTGAGTGAGCAGCTTGCTGGTGCCCTGAGCAGCTGTACTCTACCAGGCCTGGAACACCGAGACACTGCCTTCACGACAGTTAAGCCATGTGTAAATCTGTGTCTGTGAATGTGACACATTCCTCAGTACTTTGGGGCGCTGGCAAGCCACCCTGCTTAGTGTTTCTGTGACTGCCCGACACACATACACATGCGTGCACAAACAACAGGTTGCTTCTGTCCATAAAATAAGGCCAATCCAGGACTTCCCTGGCTTACCGCATTGTTGGGGTTACACTGGCAGGGCAATGCACATATTAAGTTAGAGACTATCCCCAAGATATTAAAACTGAGCATAAAAGGCTCTTGGGTTGGCCCCGTGACTCCAAGAATGTCTACTTGGCCTTTTCGGAGATGGTTCTCATGTTCTTCGATCAGGGGTGAGTCGGGCTGCCTGCTGGGCTGTGAGTCATTTCTTGCTGGCAGACACACTTCCAGGTTACTCTGCTTTCTCAGAGCACTGCTTGATTCAAACAACATGTCTCTAGAAAAATAAACCCTGTGTCCTCGCTTCACCTACGGAGAGTACAGGCCACTGGCTGGCTGTCAGCAGAAAGCACATCCTCCATCAATGTCTCACTAATTGCTAGTGTGTTGTGGAAGGAAACAGGGAAGCCAGGCCAACATGTCATATGCATGAGCTGACTCTCACAGGGGAATTCTGCAGTCAAATAAGTGGGTCACACATAGGAAAGGACAGTGGCTGGGAGCACGATAGTCATGTAAGGACAGCAGGTCATCCAAATGAGCAAACTCTGGCTGGGGAGTTCTGGGAGATCTAAGGTTTCCAGTGAAAACACTGGAGGTTTCAGTCAGAAGATTAACACGTTCTTCTTACTGAGAATTTCCTAGAAGTATAAGTTCATTAACTAAACTTGTAAACTGAAGATGACCCATGTGGACATCAAGCTTTGTCCTTGAAGCTCCTGCCTAAGGTTCTCTAGCCCCACAGCAGCCCCTCACTAGCCTCAGCTGGGCTCCTGCTATATAAAAGGGATGATGGCGATATTTGAAAATCTTGGCCACAAGCAAGACAGTGGAGATTCCAGCAAAAGAAAGAACTCACTCCTGGTTACTCAGCTGCTGTCAGCTTGATCGATTTTTGCTTTAGCATTCTACGAATGGGTTTCAGCCATCTTGTCCTCCTTCGTGGCCTGTCTGTCTGAGACCTTTGCCCCCTCCCAGCCTGGGGTTATCGTGTTTTAACACCACTTCATTTGGACTTAACTCTGCTTCATTTGGACTTTCTTGCCTACCATAAAAGCCCTTTTTTGTTTTCACAAGTTCATATGGCAGGACTTTGTTTGGAATGTTCTATACTTTAAAATGGAAACATCTGATAAAACCCGTCATTCGACGATTACTTCTGAAAATGCTGAGCAGACAGAACTCACAAAGCACATGTAGCCAGAAAATTCTTAATGGGGGCAATAGAAAGCCTGGTGACAGGCTAACATTTGAGTAACTGTGCCCCATGTGTATACACATGTCTAAAAGCATATTTTTATAACTGTGTTCTATGTGCGTATGAGGGAATGGATGTGATGGGTTATGCAAGTGTATGATATATGTGAATGCGTTATATCTGTGAGCATGTGTGTGCTCATGGGTACATTGTGCATTTGTGTGAGCAAATGTGTATGTCTGAGTTTGTGACAAAGTGTGATGAGGGACACATACATATGTGCTGATATGTGAATGGATGAGGGTGTGAGCAAATGTATGAGAGTGATTGCATGGGTGTGTGTTGGTGAGTATGTAAAGGAGATAGATGTGTATTTTTGTAGCTGTCTCTCTGTATCCACATGAGTTGTATGTGGGCATGCACAAACAATTGCACACCTGTTACCTCCCAACCAATAAGACAATCAGGTGTGTTCCTGTCAGTGTCAGACACACCCATTGAAAAAAAACAAGCAGCACTTGTTGATCACTTTTCTATACACTATTTCAAGCACTTCTACCATCTAGATCTATGAGATGAAATGCCATCCAAGTGTCGTCCCCAGGCACCGCAAGTATCAAACTCAGAGGGTGTTCAAAGTATGGCTCAGACAGATGAAAAGCTACCTGAGTTGGTTGCATTCCAAACATCTTTAACTAATCAGTTCACTAGATTAGCAAAAGTCATCCATCCCTTTAATGCCAGGAACACACCAGCACACACCCACATGGCTCCCTAGTCAAGTCCCAGATCCTAAGCATCAATAACCATTTCCTCCCTGAAGGATCTCAACTCCTCCTTTCCACGTGTTCAGCCACAGGTCTTTTCTTGGAAACCAAATGGGTCTCCTTTCTCACAGAAAAGGTGATTTATATACAATCATATATCTGCTCCCTTCATTCAAGACATCACAACATTGATCACAGGGCCCCAGATGCGAGCAGAGATCTGAGGAGATATGAGTTAGGTTCCTAAGCATATATGTGAACGGGGGCAATGGGTCATTGTCCACCCAACTAAGTAACCAGTCCTCACCCTCCCCAGTAGTGAGAATGGAGGAAACAACCAACCAACCACAGGGAGGAAGAATTCAGTGGGTACAGTGTTGACTGTCCCATTGGGCAGACTTGCATGCAGAACACTGGAGTGTGTGTGTGTGTGTGTGTGTGTGTGTGTGTGTGTGTGTGTGTGATGCCTCAGTTCTTTACCCTCAGGCTGGACACAGAGTTCACTGGAGCTGTGGAAAGGACAAGATGAGGTTAGAAATCCTGACCACCTGAGTGACCCTCAGCGGCTCTTGACCCAAGTCTCTTCATCTTCAAGATACAGGAATGAACGGTGCCAGGCAGAGGTCCTTCAGGGTGCCCGTGTGTCCCGCATCCCAGAAATATCTACAGATATCAGCGACCAGTCTCGGAATATACTGTTATAAAGGAAATGGGGGTTGAAGAACAAAAGTTGACATTTCCACAGCACTGGTGCATTTCCATAATCCTCAGAGAAAGACAAGGCAGGGAAGAGAAGGAGTGGGATCGTAGGGGAGACAAAAGCAAGAGCTCTGTGGGAGTTCTCTTTTAGACTACTGCCCTGTTTCAAACAAGGCCAATGAACCTTGTCACAGGGTTTGTGGTGGCTCCAGAGGGGGACCCACTCATGAAGCGACTAGGAAGCCTTACTCTAGAGAGAGCTCCTTTCTACTGCAAAGCTCAGGAATGGGGAATCATTTCTGCAGTGCCGGTGAGATGCTGGCTTACCACAGAGGCTGTGGACTTGCCAGGGCCTCAGAAAGCAAAGGCAGCAGACATCGGATGGGTCGGTTATAACATAAATCCTAACAGATGTGGAATTTAACAGCTAAATGGAGGTGCCATTTGTTTAAAATGGGCCATCAATAGATCCCCAATATTGTCGTGTGTGTGCATAGACAGACAGACAGACAGACAGACAGACAGACAGACAGACACACACACACACACACACACACACACACACACACACACACACCCCTCAGGAATCTAAGCTCCTGAGAAGCATTAGGAGACCAGCTGAGCTGAGCTTTTTGTTTTAAGTCAGCGGTACTTTGTGTGAGTTCTCCACCTGAGAGCTCTTCTGAGTGGGAATTCATGCATGTGCCAACAGTCCCACATATTAGCTATTAAAAGGCGGGTCCTTTGAATTTACTTTTTATGCTCCACTTGGCCAAGGTGTCCTAACCACTTTCACCAGCCTGGAGAAACTGTCTCGAAGGCACCGGACATGTGAAAAGACTCTCAGTTCTGCACAGGAGAGGAACGTACGCAGAACAAGTCAAAGTTGAGAAATGCCCGGGCCCGCCCTCAGTTTCACACTGTAGAAAGAGGAACGAGAGAACATTTTGAATTCCAGGTTTTTTTGTTTGTTTGTTTGTTTTTTCTTAATATCGGCTCTCCATCTACCTGCCATCAAATGGGTGTTTTGAGATGGCCGTCTGCCACCGAAATCACGACCTCTGTGGTGTGTGCGTCTGTGTGTTTGGGGATGGAGGGAAAGTTCTGAGAGCCAAAGAGCTTGAGTCAGAAGAATACAAGGAAACGGGCAAGCTCAAAGAGAAAAAGGACAGCACACCCCAACCACCTCGCCAGTCAAGAGTACTGTCGTCTTCTGAGTTTCAAGGAAGCCCCTGAACCCTGGCTGTTTACGTACGTGAGCCTGAGAAGACTCCCGGCCCAGTACCCACAGCTTCCTGCAGTGGGCCAGAGCCGGCGAAGGGGTGGGTGGGCCCTTTGCGCTGTCTTCCCATTACAGCTGACTCGTTTTTCTCCTAACCTCTAGTTTCAAGGTTCGTGGAATGGACATGGAGATGGAGAGCCATTAAGTAGTTTGTACAATCTGCTACGAAGTGTGACCGCTGAAATCACAAGGCCTCTGCCAGCTGCCGGTGGGAGTTTCCAAGCTCGCTGGTCCAAGTCAGGCAGGCTCGGAGGCTCAGCAAGAGCTTCCTGACAGACACTGCTGTGGGAGGCTGCATTGATCTCTGTGGCTGGACGCTCCTTGTAACCTATGCCAGACACATATCTTTCTAGTCCAAACGCCCCGTGGTCCTTCCTCTCTACCCCCAGATCAACAGCCAGCCCCTTTACAGCTGATTCAGGCACCACTCTGTCTCACTTTGGTGGCTCTGCCCTTTACCCAAGGACCTAACCACGATGTCAGAGTTCACCCCCTGCCTCTCTGCTTCCTTCTCAACTGATACGATTTCTCAGCGGATCGTGCCCAATGGCACCCTTGGTTTCTGTCACTTGGGACTTTAATGGTCAGTCTCACTCATGGATTCCTGCAGATACTTTTCTTGCCTCTGGCCCCACCCTCACTGCCTTAACACACACCAGATGCTCCGTCCACTGGGTCACAATCGCTAATGGCTCATGGCATAGGGTCCCAATTCTCCAGCTTCGTTAAGTTGGAATCACTTAGGGGACATTTTTAAAATACTAACATCTTTGTTCCAACTCAGAGAAGTTTACTTTAGGATGAATATGTCCAGGGACCTGGGGACGGGTCATCTTCTCCACAGAAAAGACTGAAGACTGTGTAATCCTGTATCCCCAGAAACTTAGGGTCTGCTTGCCACTGGCCTCATATTTCAGACCTCTATCCTTTCTCGGGTCTCTGCTTGTGCCGGACCACGCCCTGCTTATGGATATTGATGTTGACTGGCATAGATGTTGATGTTAAAATAGGTATGCATATATTTATGGAATCATTTATAATAGCAAAACTCCTCACATTACCCCAGGTCCTAAAAGAGGACAAGCCAGCCTGCTGTCATAGCCCAGATGAACATTTCTGGCCACTGCAGTCTCTTCCAGATGTGCTCGTCATGGAATCAGGTGCTTCTCTCAAATACTCCCAGGACGCATTTACATAGTTCTTGAACAATCTACCAGGTCCTGCTGACACAGTTGATTTGGCTCTTCCTGTCATGGGATGCAAAGCTTTCTGAGGCAGGAGTCAGTATACAGTAACTGTATCCAGCAAATGTGAATGGAGTGCCTGTTGCAAAACAGAAACCTGGTAATGGTTTATGGGATAAACAAACTAGTTAAAAGGTTCTATTTTTACATGTTTCCATAAAAATGTATAAAAACAATTAAGAACCAAAGAGTTACTAAATAAAATGAAAGGGTAACTGTGGAAATGCAGGCTCAGGAGAAGCATTTGAGACAGCTCCCTGCCACCCCTTCCAAACTCAGACATGATACCAGGGGAGTCTGAGAAAAACTATGAATGTAATGGCAGCACCATCCTGTGAAGCCTGTCCAGCCCTGTGATCCTCTGCATTCACAAGGACATGGGTCCACTTAGGACCAGCAACATTAGCCCTTCCTCTCACATGGGAGATGTTAGAAGAAAGCCATGCCTTGTTCATCCTCAGCACTGTTGAGTGGTGATCCTGGAGTTGATGAGGTGAGAGATGAGTGTCACAGGATAAAAGTCACACAAGCTGCAGGCTGAAGAGTTGTCTCGGTGATTAAGAGCACTTGTTCTTGCAAAGGATCCAGGTTTGATTCCCAGCACCCACACGGAGGCTCACCACTTCCTCAGGCATCAACCACACATGTGGTACACAGACACAGACATAAAATGAACTTAAAAGATTTGGGAGGGGGGCTGGAGAGATGGCTCAGCAGATGGGAGCACTGGCTGCTCTGTGAGAGGACCTGGATTCAATTCTCAGCGCTCACATGGCAGCTCACGACTGTCTGAAACTCCAGTTTCCGGGGATCTGACATCCTCACACAGACATACATGCACACAAAACACCAATGCATATAAAATAAAAATAAATAAATCGTTTTTTAAGAAGTCTCATACATGCTGTCCACTGTCCAGATTCTTCTGTCCGAAAGGAGAGACCATATAGACAGAATGGTTCTGCTGATTTGAACACCACAAAGGGCTGTCTGTTGCAGCTGAGTGTAAGCACAGCTAATCTCTTACAAGTAGTTCTCTGAGAAAAAGTTTGTTTTGAGGCAAACGTGGAAATGTTTGAGTTGGAAGAATTCTCCAGAACATTGTTCTTGCACCTTGGGTCTTAGGTCTAGTAGAGTGTTTCTGACATGGGCATTCATATATGTGCTAAAATGTAAGGACTCAACATTTCAAAGAACTGTTAAATCAATTCCAGAAAGCCTGGGCAGTTGTACTTAAAATGAGATCGATATTATTTCAAGCTGTGTATGGCAAAGTCACTGTTCATCACACTCCAGTGTACCGTGTTCCCATTTATTTAAGCTAAACTTGCCCCCCTCCCAAGCCACATAAGCAAATCACCAAATTTTAAAATATGTTTTGTGTAAAATATGCTGACAACCACAATATAACTTGATGTAATAATTAAAGGGAACAAAACAAAAATAACATCTCAAAATTATTTATAGAAAATGTAAGTACATAACAGAACCCTTTGATAAGTAGCCAGTAACTGGACTTTAAAAATACACTTTCATGAGTATTTTGCTAACATAATTTAATAATCAGAGATTTATGCTTCGTTCACTGACTAAATTAACAAAACCTTCCGAAAACGAATCAACCACATCTGAGGGAGAGGAATCAAAGTTGTACTTCTTATATGCTAAATGATGGCAGGGACAGTTGGCACAGAGGGTCATGGAGGCAGCTTGGTCAGAATCCTGAGGAATGCCATCAGTTAACCAGGCAGAGCAGCCGCCCGAGCTCTGCACCAAGATGTGCAAAATGTGAGAGAGCAGGCATTCCGCACATTTCATTCACAACATCTCACGGGGAAATCTGGCCACCGGCTGAAGAACTTTCCATGCAGACCAAAGTCAAAATAAGCTCAGAGACTCAAACCCTTCATATAAAACAGAGGCCAGACATCTAGAACCTACACAGTTCTTTTTGCTTTAACTCGTCTCTTGATTACTTATGATACCGAACACAATAGAAGGCCTTTGTAATTGCTACACCATACAGTTTAAAATTAATTGCAGGTAAGGAAAATATGTACAGGTGTGCCATAGACACAATGACACGATTCTTGTGAATACTTTTGATTTGTGGATGAACCAGTCCTTGGATTCAGAAACTACAGATATGGAGGGATGGTTGAATATAGAATAAAATTATGTAGAGAGATCCATAACTACAGTAGTTACATTAAAAACATGCATAGCGAAAGTTTCACAAGCAAAGTCATCAACAACAAATGGTCTTGGTGAGTTATGAGGGTTATCTATCACTGATTTTTTTCAGCTATGTGCTTTTTGGAAGAAAGAAGAAAAGATTGGCAACTGCTTTATAATTCCTCTTTCCTCAGGTAAAACAAGAAGAAAAAACACTATAAACAAGCAAATAAATAAATAAATAAACAAAACAAACAACAGAAAAAAAAAATCCTGCCTGATTTCACTCAAAGCATTTGATTCCCACACTGACACTGTCTTCTGTGGCTGGGGAGGCCAAACTGTCCCCTGAGGAATCTGGCCCAGACCTGGGCTGCTATAGCAGTGTTTGACAGTCTAGGTCCCCCAACTGGGCCCATTCAAAGCTCTCTTGTTCATCACCCCTGCAGCCTTGATGGAGGTCCATGCCACATGCCTGACAACTTTTGAGCATGTATCTCCCAGCTCCCAGCCTACAGGCTTCTGGAAACTCAGCACAGGGCAGCCTAATGCCCAGAGTACCCAACAGAGCACATCTCTTAGGAGCAAAGTTCCACATTGCTGCTCTATGCAAATATGGTTATTTAATTCCAATCTCAGTAAGATACGTTTTTCTATATGTTCTGAAAAAAAATTACAGAAATAACAGTGTGTACCTAACCACTTTCAACCGAATACTTTTATGTTAACTTGGCTAAGAGGAGGGAACCTCAATTAAGAAAACGCCTCCATAAGATCTGGCTGTACGCAAGCCAGTAGAGCATTTTCTTAACCAGGGATTGATGGGGAAGGGCCCAGTCCATTGCAGGTGGTGCCATCTCTAGGATGATGGTCCTGAGTTCTATAAGAAAGCAGGCTGAGCAATCTATGGGGAGCAAGCCAGTAAGCAGCACCCCGCCATGGCCTCTGCATCAGCTCCTGCCTCTATAAGTTCCTGTCCTGATTTCCTTCAATGATTAACAGTGAGACTGAAGTGTAAGCCAAATAAACCCTTTCCTCCTCAACTTGCTTTTTGGTCATGGTGTTTCATCACAGCAAACCTTAACTAAGATACACTTAAAATTTATCTACTTTTTTATTAAAACGTAATTATATCATTTTCCTCCTTCCCTTTCCACCCTCCAATCCTTCCCATGCACCTCCCTTCCATTCCCTCAAATTCATGGCCTCTGTTCCTTTTATTATTCAGATATATATATATATCTCAAATATAGTAGTAATATAAACAAGGTATGTTTATATATTTAGGAATACATTTAATAGAATAATAATATAAACAAGATGTGTTTATATATTGAGGGATATATTACTCTGATGATGTGATTTCAGGCCTGAGCATCTGATATAACCAATCTGGCTCTTCAACTGGAGGAAGACTATTTCTCTCACTCTCAGGATCCCTTAGTTGCCTGCAGTTCTTTGTCTATGGTTGAGGCCCCAGGAGATTTCCCTCTTCCGTGTTAGCATGTCTGTTAATGTCATCCCTTTTCAGGCTAGGCAGCCATTTTGATGAGACTTGATCCACATTTTATGTACATATACTACTGCTAATAATAACCAATAATAGGAACTAAGGGCCCAAAGACACCAATATCGATGTCAGGTCAGTGATTCGCTGTCCTCAAGATTTCATAACACAAGTGACTGGCATGGCCAGAGAACTGGCATCCTCAGGCCTGAGATCTTGTGTGTATTTATCAAGTGGCTTCCAGACAGCCCTGGTAGGTCAACACTGATGAGGAAGGACTTGGACATTCACCTAGAGTTACACAGCTAATGAGGAACCACGAGGACTCCACTCACACAGTATCCTGAGTCTTAGGAAAGGCCATATGTATTGCTGCTGGTTGTTTTTCTAACCCCTGACCCTCTTTTTGGGGAAGGAGAGCAGCAATCAAATGGTGAGCAAATAGCATCTTTGGGCCACAGTTACTGCCTGCAAGGAGAACCCTAGACTTTACCAGCACCATTTATGGAAAATGTCCTTTCCTCTCCCGTGTGTTCTTGGCACCGCTGATGGCTGTAAATGTGTGGATTTGTTTCTGGAGCTGCTGTTGTGTCCCATTGGTCTTTGTGTCTATTTCTGAGAGTACGATGCTGTTTTTATTTCTATAACCTCTTTGTGTGTTTTAAGGTAGGGTAGTGTGATAGTGCCCTCATTAATCTGAAGGTCTTCGGGTTCAAATGTGTGCCTCTATCTGGCACATCTATATACTGTCACTTGTGTCCTGCTGGGCCTGCCATGTGTGTGTATGGGAGGGAACAGAAAGCAGCAGACAGAAATCTACTCTCTGCTTCATCTCCCCACAACCAAGATGCAACATGGAGGAGCAGGGAGTTGGAGGACATTTACCCTCCATGCCTCTGATTGGAGGAAGGCAGAAACCAAGACCCCTGCCAGGCTCTCCCAACACTCAGGATGTGTGCTGCTGCCCACTCCTTCCACCATCCCAAACTCCAAGCCCCATGCCATACCACATGGCCTCAGTTAAAACCATGCTAAGCCAATGCTAGCTGCACACACGAGGTGTTCAATATCCAAGCCATTTCCTTTGACCCTCAAGTGTTCACTGCAGTAATAAATCCTAACACTTGATTCTTTCTGGATCAATGGGTAAATCCCACCTAGACAACGAGACTATCAGATCACTCATTTTAAAAACTAAGAAAACTTTCTGTATGCTTAAAATATATTTAGAAAAAAGCTAGATTAGAACCAATATTAATCTTTTTTAAAGATGTGTTTATTAGTTTCACATATGTGTGCCTGCTTGAGGTTATGTGTACCACATGTATGCAGGTGCTCAAGAAAGCCAGAGGCAATTAGATCCCCTGGAACTACACTTATAGGCAATTATGAGCTGTCTGATACAGGTGTTGGGGACCTAAACTGGTTCCCTGCTAAAGCCATAAATGCCCTTAACCATTAGCTGTCTCTCTAGCCCCAAAAACAATCTTTAGGGGGAAAGTCTATACTTCATTTGCTAAGATGTACTCCTACCTCCAATATTTCTCCTGCCATTGTATGAGTGACACACAGTTTCACGTTCATTCGTTTGCCCCAGCTGAGGTATGACAGGTGTCTTATCTTAGTCACTGGATCTCATCACTGGTGTCAGTTTATATGGAAAGCTTCCAAGTACACAGCTCTTTCAACATTAAATGAAGCTTCAGAATTCACCTTCATCTAAATGTTTTGTTTTACAATGTTGTAATTTTGTCCAGATTCCCAAAGCCTTAAGATTATGAAACTCCAGAGCAGATCATGGTAAGATTAAATAAATGACCCTCACCTGTGATGGTCAGTTTTAAGTGTGACCAGCCTGAAGTCATCTGGGAAGAGAGTCTGAATTGAAGCAGTTGGCCTGTGGCCATGTCTGTAGTGGTTTTGATTGTTAACTGATGTAGAATGGTCCAGTCCACTGTGGGAGGCACCATTTCCTAGGCTGGGCTCTGAACTGTATCAGAGTGAATAAGGCTAGCAAGCAGGCCAGTGGATGCATTCATTCCTCATCACTCTTGCCTGCAGATAGGGGTTCCTGCCTTGACTTCCTCAAAATGACAGACTGTGATATAGAATTGTAAGTCAAATAAGCCATTTCTTCACTGAAGTTTGGTCAGAGTGTTTTATCACAACAAGACTGAAATGGAACAGTAACATCTCAGCATGTCCTAAGCACTCAATTGCTAAAATGAACTGAAAATTGACTTTTGTATCTGTATTACCCTTAAAAAAGTTTTTGTCTCTTATGAAGAATTATATATGATGTTTTAAATAAAATTATTTCCCCCTGTTAATTGTGTTAGAAAGCAGTTTTTGATAAGTCCCACTCATCTGCCTGTCCCCTCACTTCTGCCCTCTGCCCTTGCAAACTCCCCCTCAAAACAAAAGTAAAACAAACAAACAAAACAATCAAAAAACAATTTAAAAAATCTCACCATGGAAGCTGTAGTGTGGCCAGTAAGTCACATAATATGCCCTTTAGTCCATATGTCTTTATTTGTAAGGGTTTCTTGTAATGAGTCATTGGTCTGGTTTGAGGCCTCTGGCTTCTGTTAGACCCTTAATACTGGTCCCTCACTGTGGCACCTCTTGGATATACTGTTGTTGCCTTGTGTCATGGAGATTCTGTAGCTTTGGATCTGCAGGTCCGGCCCCTTCACATGCTCCAGCAGTTCATAGATGAGGTGGGTTTTGGGGTGGGCTACCTCGTAGTCCTGGTTATCAGCCTGGTGATAGCTGGGTTGAGCAGCCTGCCAGCTTTCCCTTATCACCACCCAGGCTAGCTCATCCAATGCAGCACACAACAAGGAGCAAGGTCAGTTCTCCTGCTTTCACACCCTTGGCTCCAGCTCATCCACACTCACACCATCTGGGCCAGCTCTACTGTTTTGCCCAGGCAAGGTGTAGGGCCCACTCTCCCGATTGCTGCACTTGGTGAGGGGCAGGGCCAGCTCTTCTGTTCTCATGCCTATAGCAGTAATATTAAAAGTTCTTATTAATAAAATCAAACCTGAGCCAAGTATTGGGGTGAACGCTGAATGATCAGAGAAACAGAACAAGCCACAGCTTCCTCACCTCGCCAGTTCCTCAGCTGATCCTGTTTCCTCAGACTGGAAGTCTCTGAGTCCTCATCTGAATGGGTCTCAGCTGAACCACTACTCAAAAGCCTAAAAGCTTAACCAGGCCAAAAGCTTCTAGTTTCTGGTCTTCAGGCCTTATATACCTTTCTGCTTTCTGCCATCACTCCCTGGGATTAAAGGCTCACTTTCTGAGATTAAAGGCGTGAGTCACCATGCTTGGCTGTATCCTTGAACACACAGAGATCCAGGTAGATCTCTGCCTCTGGAATGCTAGGATTAAAGGCGTGTGCTACCACTGCCTATCCTCTATGTTTAATATTGTGGCTGTTCTGTTCTCTGACCCCAGACAAGTTTATTAGCATGCACAATATTTCAGGGAACACAATACCACCACATGAGGTTGGCTCTACCGCCTGTCGCAGGTGGCAAGGAGGGGCTATCCCATGTCATAAGAGGGAGGCAGTGAGGGCAGCTCTCCTGCTCCCACACCCACAGGCCCAGTTCACCTGCACCCGCGCCATCAGAGTCAGTTCTAGTGTGCTGCCCAGGCAGACGTGCCTTGCTCTCCTGTGTGCTGCAGCTGGGGAGGGGCAGGCCCAGTTCTCAAATGTATTCTAATCACAGGACTACCCTAAAAGTAGTGATCCCTCAACAGACCACAATCCCATGACAAGGCTAGCATTTGGCCCCTACCTTCTAAAGTAGAGCAAGGTGCTTGCTCTGTGATGGGCAGCCAGGCCTCTGGTGTCTCCAGCACACCCCTGGTGAGGGAAAGCGGACTATGCTATGTTGTGAGAAGATCTTGTTATGTGAACAGAAGGGCAGGGAAGGCTGCATGTGTATTAAAGTGACTGGTGTTCCAGGCCAGTTAGAATGTCCCTGACCAGAGCCAAGTGGGATTGCATTAAGCCTGGGAAACAATAGAAAGTTGTTGCTTCATGTCTACATCACACGAAAGTGCAAGATGTTTTTTCTTACAGTCTCCTTCCCATGTGCTCTAGAAATGTTTCCCCAGGTTTCCTTATCAGAGATTTTGAGGATTTCTTCTAAGTGTTATTTCTAAGTGATTTTTATCCATTTATCTGGTTGTGTAGGGATTGTCTTTTCATTCCGTAGTTTTCTATTTGAAACTGATCATGTGTTTTTTTTAATCAAAGACTTTTTTTAGCCTTTACCAAGAGAATTATATGATTTCCTTTTTCCTCAGATATATCATTAAGGTAATAGTAATACACTTCCTAATACTGAATCACCCTTAAGCTAAATTATGAAATGACTTAGAGAATTCTTATTTTTAATGTAGTGTTGCATGCTGTTTACTAATATTTTATTTAATTTTTTGAATTTTTTAAAATTTATGTAGCCTTGAAATTTTTGTTTTTATGTTATATTATTGGAGGTAAGTTCCATTGTTGTGTTTGCATAAAAAGGAAGAACTTGGCGTTTCCTTGTACTTGGTAGACATCTTGAAAACTCTTTAGGACTAGCAGTTCTCTATAAAATATTTCTTAACACTTTTTTCTAGCCTTTTTGGAAATAAACCTTTCAATTACTAAGGTCATACAGTTTCCAATCAATTAACGTTTCATCACAGTTTCCAGTTGTATAGACAGAAGCAAAGGAGTTGCTTCTGGCTTTTAAATTTCTTTTAGATATTCTTTCCAGCTACCATTCTCCTCCTTTCCTCCTCTTCCTTATTTCTTGTCTTCCTTCTCCTCCTCTTCCTCCTTCCTCTCTCCTTCTTACATTTTGGGGATTCCATCATCTGCATGTTAAATTGTTTTGCTTAATTCTTGTCTTCTCTGTGCTTTTCTCTGTTCATTAAGCCTTTTGTTCTTGCCAGATGGTGGTGGCACACTCCTTTAATCCCAGCACTTGAGAGGCAGAGGCAGGCAAATCTCTGAGTTCAAGATCTACAGAGTGAGTTCCAGGACAGCCAGAGCTACACAGAGAAACCCTATCTTGAAAATCAAAAAAGAAATTAATAATAATAATAATAGTAATAATCATCATCATCATCCTTTTGTTCTAATGTATCCAATTCATTGTTAAACTAATCTTTTGTTTCTAATTTTCTTTTCTAACTGTTAAAAGTATACAACATCCACTTAGGGATTTCTTTAGACATTCTAAGTTTTTGTTTATTTCTTTGACTATATTAACTTAATTACTTTAAATAAAATATTTGGCCCTATTACCTAAATTCTGTAGAACTTTTTGGGGCTTTTCTGTTGTGCCTCTTGATTGTAAATCATGTAATTTTCTGTCTGCATACACATGTTTCTTTGTGCCTGTGTGACTGACACTGTGTATAAAAAAATTGTCCAACAATCTAATTTTTCCATCAACATTTGCCCTTCTCTGCCAGCTGGCCATCACAGTGAACGTCTACAGACGCTTCTATGTCCACCAGGGACTCGGATTTCTCAATGATGAGTGCCAGTCACAGGAAAAACTGGCCAATTTCCATTTATACCCTCAGCCCTACAGCCCAGATCTTCAAGACTTACCCAGAACTTAGTGGGGTCATCAGGGGTGGAGGTGGGAGTTTACTGAGGCCAGACTCTGGCTCACCATACCTGCAGTCACTGAAGTAGACAGACCCCAAAGGGGAAGGTCATCCCTAATTCTGGCTTACATTTCTGGTCTCCTTGCTCACTTGAGTGTTGGCTTTCTAGTCTCTGTTTTGTTAGCTTCTACTGCCTTCAATAAAATGTTCCTTTATTTAGCCCAAGAGTGCTCAATTGAACTACTTCACCTGCCATTTGGGCTTCATTTGTGTTTTGGATTCAACACATGCCAGAGAATGTCATGGAGCCACATAAGGTTTAAAATCGGCCTGCTGAATCTTGGGTCATTCTATGCTCAGGGCCAACTATTTGATTTCCCAAACCTCAGCTTGCAGGTGGCACCTACTCTTGTTGGGGACTCCATAGTGCAAACATGTGGGGTTGGCACCACTGACATTGTGTGAAAAGGCTTGGGATGGCCAGCCAACTAAGTCTAGAAGGCCAAGGTGATCAAGTGGAAGGATTCTGTTCGCAGAAGTAGTAAAGGTATTACAAACCAAAAATGAGGAATGATGCGTGGCTGAAGACATGGGCAGATGTCCTGAGGACTCAACCTCATAAAGCCCTGAACTAGAAATTGTCCGGAAATAATACAAAAAGCTCAAATGAGCACCAGCTGTGAGAGTGCAGTGCTGAAAATGTGGGGTTTGCACACATAGAAGCTGAGAGATCGCTCTGAGAGCAACACAAGGTGAGAATGAGTTTGGAGACAACAAAGACCAAGCTCCATGCTCTTAGAGCAGGATGGAACCAATACTTTTCACTGTGCTTTAGTTTAGTCCAGCCTTAATGTAAGCCACCATCCTGGGGAAAGGATGTGGTATTAGGAAGCAGGGCTTTGCAGGCTACATTCTGGCTCACTGTACACACCAAATCCATCCTGCCGCATCATCCTGTCCTCAGTTCTTGGAGAATTTTTTGTTTTATTAGTTGACTGTATCGTGAGTTCAAGAGGAAGCACCCATCTATCCTACTGCAGCTCTGTTTCATGGGGTTCCTAGAACAAAGCCCTCCTTCTGCCTCAGTGTCTTCTGCTTCCAATGAAGGGGATCTATCTATATGTCCTCTGGAGCCCATCACTCGGGGCTGCCAGAGATACGAGTGTCAGGCAAAAAAAAAAAAAAAGAGTGCTTGTCACTCAGATACATACCAAGTTGCCCCACAGTGCTTAGAGCAAAAGTCTTGGCAATTTCTACTCACAATTGAGTAGCCCCCCATGAGCATTCAGGTATCCAAGCCCTAGCCTTCCTAAGTGTACAAAAACAAATGAATATCGTAGCCATTCTTCCCTGAAAGTATTCTACTCCAGGTTTAGAAAAAAACATACTTAATTTAAAAGAACAAAAAGCTCCACAAGTTTCTATTAAGTTATTTTTAAGAGTGAGAATAAATTGTCATGTGATTGTCGTTTATGCAGAAATGACCTTGGAAAATCCCTAAAAGTCCCTGAAAGATGTGCCCTGCATTTAAACTTAAAATCCAAAGGAACAAACAACCATAGTGTTTATACACACAGGGCAAATCCACTAACCAATTAAACTACTGATCACCAGTAGAGCTGGTTGTTTTATTTGTTTGGTTTGTTTTTTCAAGTTTTCAATCAAAATTTGAGTGGAACATCAGGAAACATCTTTGGATTTCCATCTACATGAAAAAGAAAGCCCCCTTTTGATCGCCTTCTGTCCATCCTAACCAACATCAACTCTCTGTGCTCAGTGAGGACATGGACCTCCCTAACTCCCATCCACATCCTAGGGGACACCAGCATCTATTCACATGCCACCACTTATGCCTGAATTTCCTGGCCCACAGTCTTCATTTTGACACTATTAGCACCATCAGCCAGCCTCAAGTCAGAAATTTACATTTGAAAATGCCCCAAGATCATTCTGGTACTTCCAGGTGAGTATGGGACGCAGTCCAAGTTGAGCACTGTCCCGAAGGAGGATATTAGACCTCAGTGGAACCAGAAAGGACCTCCAGACAGCTGTCATCATGTAGGAAGAAGCTAGCTCAGGCATGGAAAGGCAAGATGTTGTTGAAGCATTTTGTGTCCAGAGTCACATTACTTGAATTGTTTACATTTTTAAATTTTATTTTGTTAATATGTGATTGAGAAATAAAAATAACACACATTGAAAGCAAAGTGGTGATAGTGGGAATAATACCACAGCAAGCTTTTGACAAATTAAGTAAAATAATGGTAGCAGGATTCTTACCACTGTGTGAGCCAAGTTCCGCATAAATAACACCTGTTTCTATCAG
>CABHPQ010143282.1:0-12335 GCA_902168405.1 Peromyscus aztecus | reverse complement strand
TATGAGTTTTGTTAATATTGTGTATTAATCCACACTGAGGCCTTCATAACATTACTGTGACCACTTAAGTATATGAGAAGGTATTGGAAATGGCAAGAAATATTATATTTAATTGCATTAAAATCTGTAGATTGGTAACTATTACAGAACAAAATGAAAGACCTGAATTCCCCTGCGGCTCTCTTACTTACATTATGTTTTGATCTTGCAAATCTGGTGTGATTTTTGTAATTTTCATATTTAATTAGCATATGGTTCCTTAACATGAATAGACACTTCATCTGGTAATCAACCCAACAGTACATTTGTTTTTTTTTTTTTTTCAATACTAGATGTTAAACAATGTTCGGTACTTGTGGGAATACAGCAAATGTGTATTCAGTTCGTTTTCAGAAACTGAGGAAGATTTCAAAGTTAATTTCAAACAAATACAGACTAAGCATCCAAAATAAAATAGTAATCTGAAAAAGAAATTAAAGTAGTAATTTATAATATGTATGGTTTCATTTGCTTTAGTTATTAATTTGTGGAACCATGTAAAATGCATCCTTACAAGTCATCGACTATGAGAAACATTCTGGACATGAGGAGCATTTTATACGTTATTTGAGTGGAATAGGGGTTTTAAGATGACTGTAATCTCTTAAGAATATAGAAAAATATGAGAAAGGATGGAACACTAAAAAACTCAATGTTTAAAGTTTAAATGCATGAAAATTTAACAGGAAATCGAGGAAGACTGGCTAACATGTAAGAAAACAGTAGGACAGGAGCATGTCATGTAAGTACATGAGGGAAAGATAAGCAAGGATGGATTACATTCAATATCAGTATTTATGAAACACCAGCTTAGATGAGGTTCTAACAGTGGACTCTGTGTCTGTCAATGTGTCCATTACTGATAGCATTACACATTTGGGAGTGAGATACTGTAGAAGAGTCCATGGAAATAGAGAACACAAAGAAAACTGGACTTGAAGAATAAGAGAACGGTGAAGAAGACAGAGACAATCCTTGAAAAAGGGCAGAAATCAATGGAGAATTGTTTTAGTTGCTGAATGTTACTTAGTTGTTGAATGTTGCTGAATGTTGTTTAGTTGTGAATTTGGTATGAAGGATAATGGAATAAATAGTCTTATTGTTTCACATGTGAATTTTTATCTCTTTGCCACTGTTGTGACTTCACCACTATTAGGCTAGGCAAAGGCAGTGCCTCCCTGCCCTCTAAGCTTTAGCGTTCCCCTTAAAAGTCCTTTTCTTATTGTGCCTATCTATGGTCATTTCTTCAAGCATCTCCTGCCATATGAAATTATTATATTATTTTCCCATTGTTGCTATAACCAATTACTATGAACACAGTAACCTCAAATAATTCATGCTTATTTTTTCCTATTTCAGAGATTCCAGAGCTTCTGCTCACCATTTGTGTCAGTGTGGCTTTATTCCTTCTGGAGCTTTTAGGGGAGTCCATTTCTTTGCCATTTTAACTTCTACAAGACCCTTATAATCTTTGGATCTTGAGTACATTCCACCTTCAAAGTCAGTCGCTGCACATAGAGTGTTTTTTTTTCTTACTTTTTATGGAGATGACATTAACTCTGCCTATCTCCTACCCCGGTAGTTTGAGACCCCTGGTAAATTATATTGGTTCTACAACAGATGTTGATGGTTATCTCCTTATTCTAGGATCTACTCATTAGCAGACTAATTTCCCTACAATCTTAACTCCCCTTTGCTACATAAAATAACATACTCTAGTTAGGCATGGTGTTGACAACCCTGGAGACCAAGGCAGGAGGAGCTCATGTTCCAAGCCTATGTGAGCTATCAAGCAAGGCAGGCCTGGTTGTCATTACTCAGACAAAATGTTCCCCTACTCTTTATGCTAATCTATCCCAAGAGATAATGAGAAAATCCATTACAACTTACCTCTCCTCCCCAAATATGTTTGGGGATTTGTCTTACTACAATCCAGCTAAAAAAAAAAAATCTAGAAATTTGATGAAGCTTAAAAGTGTATGGACCCCAAGTCAGAAAAATTGGAAATGTTTATAGTCATTTATCTTTTGTGAACACTACAGGGGCTGGGATATAGAAAGGCTGGAGAGATTCAGATGGCTGGGTTCGGATTCTACATCAGGACTCAAGGAAAAGAGTGTGTAGTAACGCCCACAGAAGATGAAAAGACAGAAAGGTAAACTTTGTGGAACATAATTAGCTAAGAATCTATGGGATCACATTCTATCCAGTGCTCTTTATCTAATTATGACACCTGTATGTAATAGTGATGAAAATCTGTGCCCCAGTGACCAGGCTGAATTCTCTTGTCTGAACGACTCTCTAATGCTACATGCCATTGGCCTGTGCATATCATAAGCCTGATTTATATGTATTTATTCCTTCATGTGTTTGCATGTATTAACATGTCTGAATATGTGTGGTCATCTGTAATGACCACAGACATATAAATTATACACGTTTTATTTATTTCAGTGCCTCATTGTAGGATGATGGGAAGCAGTTGAACCAAGCACTCGGAGTTTCAGGCCTTTTCCAGTGTCAGCTCTGCCCCCAGACCCCTAGGAGACCTCCATCAGACCACATGCTTGTCCATCTATGAAACAAACTTATTAAACTCCTTAACAGGAATCACCCTATTTTTTTTTTTTTTTATTAACAAGCCAGTGAAGACTACAGTTTCGCTTAAGTTTTTTTTTTTTCCTTTCTCACTTCTTGGTCCATTCTTTGTCTAGATTCTAATTCTGGACATAATTTACTTTTATACTCATTTTCTCTGCTATCACTAGAAAACAGAAATAAAATATCACCAAAATGTTATGTCCTTGTAAGAATATTTGGCAAGCATGTGGCCTTTTTTAGTACTAATGGGTATCCTTTCCTGTGGTGAATATTTATTTATAGCACACTGTCTTGAGTCAGTGTTCTATTGCTGTGAAGAGACACATGACCATGGCAACTCTTGAAAAAAAAAAGTATTTGATTGGGGGCTTAGTTAGAGTGTCAGAGGTTTAGATCACTATCATCAAGGTGGGTGGGGAGCACAGAAGCATGCAGGCACACGTGGTGCTGGAGCAGTAGCTGAGAGTTACATCCGGATCTGCAGGCCCACAGAGCTACTGGACCTGGTATGGATTTTGAAATCTCAAAGCCCAGTCCAAGCGAAATACCTCCCTCCAAAAGGCCACTTCTCTTAATCCTTCTAATCCTTTCAAAGAGTTCCACTCCCTGGTGACTAAACATTCAAACACAAAAAGAGCGAGCGTATGGTGGCCACTCTTATTGTCACCAACACACACACACTAAAGCACATAGCAGTTTGGAATATATGCTCATTTCACATTATTGGTAAACACACCTACTAAACACGGACTAAACACAGTCGCCCTGTGGAAGAAACATATTTAACACATTATTTTTCCAAAACTAATTAACTAAAATATACCATGGAATTGAAGTGAGAGTTGGAGCTGTTAAGATGGTTGGGCAGGATGTCTGACCTGGAGGGAAAGATGCCCTTGAATGCAAGCTCTATTTCAGTCACTTGGTTCTCTTGATCTTAAAATTTCTCATAATATAAGGAATTTCTCATTTTTTTCACATAATAGAAAACTCAAACAATCTGAAACCGTGTTCCTCATCATAATCTTCACTGATCCCATGTGCCCTCTGATCTCTCTCTAATTTATAAATTATTCTGAGTTATTTTTGTTGTTCTGTTTTATAAAATAGATACTTATTAAGCAAACCATTACATTTTTGGGATTCAGACATAAAAGTCACATGTTCCTGCACTGAAACAGCCATGGTTGTGATGGGCAGACTTAAAAACTGGTCAGCAATTGACTTCTGGCTCACTGAGAAGGACTTGATCTCAAAGCTGTTTAAAGCACTAGTGCCTTGGTTCCAGGGTCAGGATGGGAGCTACATAAGGATGTTACAGATCCCGAGTCAGCTGAAGGAGCAAGATAGGGCCAAGATGGTAGTGAAATATAAAGGGAACTGCCTCCCTCCCCTGCCTCTGCCTCACAGAGACAGCAACCTTACTCTCCTAAACCAGCTGCTACTGGGACTGTAGCAGAACCTGCACCATAATCAGGAAGTAAGGCTCCACAGGCTCCCACACTGTTCAAATGCCAAAGACTTAACAGGAGCTGGAGAGTGCACGGCTCTCATAGGTGTGTTCACAGGCCTTGGAGCTCTTGTAATGTGTGACAACTGGAAGTGGCCTTGTAAAGAGGACTATCAAAATGGGGCCCAGACCTTCCTGCTGGCTCATGGTCCTCTCTTTGCACAGTAGATAAAATTTTGATGTGAATAAAAAAAAAAAAAGTGGTCAGCATTGACTATTTTAAGATGGGAATCCTTTAAGAACTAGAAAGATTTAGCAAATGTAGAAGATCGGGGTGGACAGCTGTTGACTTTTGAAAAGAAATCATAGTAGGAAATACCAGGCTCTTTCTTCCTCTCCATCCCACCCCTTTTTTTTCTGAGGTTATAACATAACTACAATATTTCCCCTTCCCTTTCCTCCCCCCGGTATTTCCCATATGCCCTTTCCACTCAGTCCATAGAACTTTACTTGTACACATGTTTTCAGGGCTGACCATTTGGTACTGGATAACCAATCTGTATGCCTTTCCCTGGGGAAGTCCACTTCTCCTGCTCCCCACTTTCCTCAGTTGCCTATAGTTCTTTGTGTAAAGTCAAAGCCTTGTGGACTTTCCAATTTGGCGTATCTATCGGTGGCACCCATGTTCAGCTCTTGCTTAGAAAACCATGTTGGTGAGACTTTATGGGTGCCAACTCTCTGATCTTCATACTCTTACAATCTTTCTGCTCCTTCTTCTGAAAATTTCCCTGAACTCTAGTTGTGGGAGTGTTTTGTAGATGTAGCCATTGTTATTGGAGAAGAATCTACAACCACTACTTTACTAAACCAGCATAATACCTAGCAACAGTCTAGAAAAATGTGTCCTTATAGACACAGATAAGAATAGTCTTTATCTCTCAAGGAAACTTCTTTTTGAAATACATGGAGACAACTACGGAAAATCACAACCAATCTAAATGCAGGGTTGGAAGAGCCATATTCTTTCTTAAAATAAGAGTTTCATCCATTCAGAGATCTGTATGAAGGCAGGAGAGGGTGGGATGAGTAGGAGTCAGAGTTAGAGGGTTATAGCCCAATTCTATACTATGGAATGTGAAAAACTACCTTTAAAACATGAGAAAAAGCATCAAGGCTCCACTGGATTTACTGTGGCTAAATCATTCTTGGAGTATGGGTCCTGAAGAATAGGCCAGAAGATGTTTGACCACGGGTCTGGGAAAACTGTAATGGGCCTCATCCAAGAGTCTGAACGAAAGGGACTAAATGAACTAAGGGTTATAGCGACAGATACAAAAGCAGGAGAGCAAGAACATTAGAAGAAGTGTAAAATTTAGGATGTACTAAATAAAGGCTAAGGCCCTGTGAGGAGGCACTGTGAGAAGAGGGAATGTTGGGAGATTCCCAGGTAGTCCCAGTTCAACTGAGAGGTAGGAGTTTCATTATCTACGGTAGACACACAAAAAGAAGCTTAGAAGACACGAAAAAAGAAGCTTAGATTGGGATATGGGTAAATGGATGCTCTTATGACTCTGTACCATGTGGAGCTGCCTGGACAGGGGCTCAACCAATGAGTGTGGATTACAGGAAAAGGGTGTAACCAGGGTGTATCAACTTGGGACAAAGGAGTTACAAACATAGAAAGCAAGTTCTTCTCTATCTCCTTGATAGGCATAGTCTCCCACCAGAAAGAACACAGTTTAAAAGTCCGAACTACATAAACCCTTAAAAAAATTGTACTTTGAGATTCAGTTAATAAAATAATGAATAGATGAAGAAAACTCGTTATGGGATAGCAAAAGTACCCAACACAATCGTTATAGTTTGTGTGAGTGTATGTGCTTTGTACACCTTTGTATACACATATAATCACACATATCACCTCTTTAAAAAACTGTCTCCACATACAGAGGTGGTGGTGGTGGTGGTGGTGGTGGTGTGTGCGTGCGTGCGTGCGTGTGTTTTACTCTATGGCAACACTAATACATTTGACATCCAAAGTGGCATTTCCTTTGAGAAAGACTATGCCTTTTGGTCTCTGTTACAAATTTTTTTCCGTTTGTCAGAGGCAAAGGTTGAGTTAGATTTTATGATTATACTGGAGTATAATAATATTCTTGAAAACAGAGTTTTTATTTCATTTTGGAGATTTTAGTCCATTTGCACATAAGCAACACCTTTAAGCTGTAGCCAAATAAGTAGCCAATTATCTCTCTCCTGCTGCATTCAAACCGGTTGGTAAACGCCAGAAAAGGACATACATCCTGCCAGGATGACAAGCCACCAAGATGTGCCTTTCAAGTGAAGACGCTGCAAGGGAATTCCATATTGTTGGCCTGTGGGCACTCAAGGCAATGCTAACTTTCACTTTGGCTTATTTTTAATGTAGGAACTAATTCTGTATTTTAACCCTGGCCTGTTTCAAAACTCTCTTTACATTTGGCCTCCCTTTGATCTTGTTCAATCATCATCGGGGTTGATGCTCCGTGAAAAAAGCTCCCAGGACTTGGGCAACTTTGACCCAGCGGCCAGGTGACCGAGACTGGGTGGGGACCCGCGGAGTTTTGTGGGCGCGGTGCCTCTCGCATACCAATCTCCTCCCACCATCTTCGCTCGCCGGGAGGCGGAGAGGAAGGGCTGCAAACTTCGCTCCAATCCGCTGCCGCTCTCCCCAGGGTCCCCCTGCTGGGCGACCCGCCCGCTGTGGACTGGAGTTGGTGGAACTTTGCAGATAAACCGCTCCTGAGAGCTGGGGAGGGAAGCTCCCTGCCTCCCCACATTCCGGCTCCCCGGCCCCCGCCTCCCGGTCCTCGCCCAGCCGCCCGCGCTGGTGATAGGACGAGCCCCGGGCGTGCATTGTGTGTATGCAAAGAAGCATCGCCGGGCTCCTGGGGCAGCTCGAGCCGGGGACTCGGCGGCTGCGGCGGCGGCTGCAGCTGGCGCTGGGGTGTATATATGCTGCTGCTGCTGCTGCTTCTGCCACGCGTGCCACCGCCCGAGACTGAGCCCAGCGCTGTCATGCTCCTGCCGCGGGGCGGGCGGCAGCGTCGTCCTGTCGCTATATAAGCGCGAGCGGAGGGGCCACCCGGAGGGGCTGAAAATGAAGGTGCCCGCGCATGGGCCGCCGCTGATTGCCAACCCCTCCCGAGCTCGCTCCCGGCGGGGAGCCCGAGGCCGCCGAGGACCCGCCTTCGCCGCAGTAGCAGCAGGAGCAGCGACGACGCGGACAGCAGCTGCGGCGGCGGTGGCGGTGGCGCCCCACCCGCCAGCGCGTAGAGCGGCGGCGACTCCGGGGCCGCCGCTGGCCCCGCTGCCATGAGTTGTGCGGAGGTGATGTATCACCCCCAGCCGTATGGAGCGCCCCAGTATCTGCCCAACCCCGTGGCAGCTGCAACCTGCCCCACAGCCTGCTATCATCCGGCGCCCCAACCTGGCCAGCAGGTGAGTCACCGGCCGGGCAGCCTTCCGGGGGCGGGGACGAGGGGCACCCGGTATCGGTGTGGGTCTCTAGCCCTGTCCCGCCCGGACCCGAGGCGCGGAGGATGCTCTGGGACCTGCAGGGAGTCACAGAAGGAAAAAAAAAAAAAAAAAAGACCAAAGGGCAGGACAGCAGGTGGCGGGGCTGGGATCCCTGGAGTGGCTTTACCTGGCCCGGGGCTTCTTTGAGCTGTGTCACCTGGACACAGAGGTTGTTACTCCTAGCTGCGCTGGTCGTTGGGATTCAGTTCTCTGAAGCTCACCAAAGGCATCTGTCTTAGGACTGTGTGAGTAAACTTTTAACCCGAATACTTTGTTTCCTTGGGCAAGCAGGGTTTTCCAAGGTTTTCTGGATTAAGAGGAGGAAGTGTGCCACTGAGGTAGCAGAGGTTACCTGATCAGTGAGCTCCATGAAATGATCGTTCAGGGACTTTTAGGGTGGAACTCTGCTCTGATGGAAGACACATTCAGAGTTAGAACTTATCCATTGCCTTTCTCCCCGGGGCTGTGATTTAGATGACGGGGTTGCCCAAAAGACTCTTCATTCATTTTCTATCCCCAACAAAGCACAGAGCTTGTCTGTGTTCATCAGGGGACCGGTGTTTCTCAGCCCAGAGGTAGCCTTGAGTATCAGCATGCCTGGGCCGCACCCAGCCAAGACATTGAAAATGTCAGTAAAAAGGGCCGAACATCTAGGAGATGATAAGAAAGAGTAGACACCGGAAAACTTGACACTGGGGATCCTTGAGTAGTACTTTGTGGCCACAAAGCGAGCGCACCAAAACGTAGTTAGCTCTATCTTAAAAACAGGAAAACGCGCATGTGGCAAGAGACGGTACTGAAACAGAGTCCTTGGACTCCAAGGATTAGAGTAGGGCTAATTTCATTGAAACTTAAAAACTACAGCTAGATAGAGTTAGAAAATAATGATTTACAGAATTTATTGACTTGTTTTCATGTCTTAGGAACTGTATGTTTTATTCTGGCCTTCAGGGTTTGGCCCTTGGAGGAATCTGACCTTTGAATTCCTATTTTTCCTTTGCCTCTGTCCCTTTTCTACAAGTACAGGGTTACTCGTTGGGAAAGAGACTATTGCTCTCTGATTAAAATGTACTCTGAAAGGGTACAAATTCAGGATTCACCATTAAACAGCCCCATCTTAATGGAAACCAGCAGGGCACATGAGAGAAGAGCCCACCTTCTTAATTTATTTATTTACTTTAATATTTGAAAACTTTACCATTTCAAAGTGAAAAATGACCTTTGATGGGAGAGATGGCAAGCATTTTTCTAGTTTGTGGTCAAAGGTGATAATCGAAAACGTTTTGACTGCTGATGTTTTCTTTGACATATACAAAACAGTTGTATTGTAAGTTTAAGGGAGGCAAAAAGACCTTGGATATTACTAATACCTAGTTCTGTATGAAACACCCTTTGCTCTATCTCTGATGCCGTAGAGGCCTTCAATGATCAGTTGGAATGTGGATGAGCAACAGACTGAGATGTTTCTAAATATTCAGAAAGATAACTTTCTCTTCTGAAATGTAAAGAATAGTAGAAGTTGTGAATAAGGTTGTTGCTTATGGAGTTATAAAATTAATTCCATTGAAATAGGTGTCTATGGTAGACATCATCATTGTAATACTCTTTCAGCTAAAACAATCAAAGGCTGTTTTAGACAAATCAAAAATCAGTAGTCATGAAAGCTAGTTTTCAATGAGAAAACTGACTACAGGTACTTATTTTGTGATAGCCCTAAGTTTCAACCCCAAATTCCATTCTTTTGCTAAAACTATCAACAAGCTGACAAATGAATTAAAAATAAAACACCAGAAGAGTCTAAACTGTCTGTGTTGAGAAATTACACAATGCCCAGCTTCTGCTATATTCTGAACTATATTCTGTAGACTTCTTTTAAGTAGATGTTTTGGCTGAGTTTCTTGGAAGGATTTAGTTGAGAGGTGTGCATGGAAACTTTCATACTTCTCTGGCTAATTGGCTTATTTGATATTTAAATTTTTCCCCAGTAAATAAACTGTTGGACTGTTATTGGTTGATGGACTAAAGAGACTTGTCAGTGTCGCTTTCTTTTCTCTTACTGTCGGAGTTTATTTTGATGACCTATATTTTCTATTGGAAGAAAGGGTAAGTCAGGAAATTCTTATCAGCCTGACAACATTTTTAGACTATGCAGTGCGTGGGTGAAGTGGGACTAATATTGACTTGGCCCTAATACAGTCATCTGAGAATACATATTTTGGTTGTTTTTGCATTCCATAAGGTTTTATCATTATTGTCCACGAAGGTTGTTTTCTCCGTACATGGGATTTGACCCCTAATAACATCTTGCTTGGAAGGGAAAAATGAGGACTGCACCTCTTGCTGCATTAAAACACAAACAAACCAAACACAAACAAAACAAACCAAACACTTGATTTGTTGAGGAGGAGAAAAGAAAAGAAAAGGAACATAAAAAAAAAATGACAGTGTAATTAAAATACATAATGGTCATTTGTGAAGTAAGTGCCGGATGTGAGATTTTGACATTTAGTACTACTTCTGCATTCAGTTGTCGTAATGTGTCCTTAGCTGTTCTCTCTCCTCAAAACTGGCTGTCTGGAGTTCTTGTACATTTGTTTTTATTTTTTATTTTTCTGGAAGGAAAAGGAATCAAATGCAGAGTCTCACACGTGCTAGGCAGTCAGTATATCACTGAACTACACACCCTCCTTCCTCTGAAGTTCTTGCAAATTAGTGTATCAAAATAGTTCATTATGATTGATCTTAAGCATGGGTGCATTTTCCTGGTCTGAAAATTCTCTTTAGAAATGAAAGACCCTCATTTTCCATCCATATATACTACCAGCTTTCCCTCTAAATCTGAAAGTTTTAAGGTTAAGTTTTTCATTGAACATATTGTAGGTGTAGGTAGGTAGTAGATGAGTGTTTAAAAAAAACCCAGTAATCTGCATACAATTGCCGCACTACAGGGTCTTATTCCAGGTAAACCAATCAAACTAATCTGCGCGTGTCTGAAGAGTAAATTCACGATCCATGGAGTTAATTCCTCAACACCGTGTGTGCTGGGCTCGAATCTTCCAGTGAACTTTACAGAGGCAGAACTTTGTGAGAGATTCCGAGCTGCCTGGTCCCCAGCCTCACCATCTCTCCATAGCCTCCAGACAGCCCTCCTCCCTCTCTCCCTGGGAGAAGCCTTGACTCAGTCTCAGCACATGCTCTGAGGCTGATGACACTGCAGAACGTGAACAGAAAGGAATGCTCTTGTAGTCGACCAGTGACAGTAGGAAACAGCACAAAGTTTCGAAATACGTGTCAGGAAAAATTGAGGGCAACGATATGAACTCACAGATTCCCTTCATACCCAGTGGACTTCTCATCTTAAAGGCAGACAGTCGGTTGTCTAAATCCTCTCCCATATTAAGAATGTTAAATTAGAAGTACACTTAAAGTCAGGCTTTTGGATGCAAGGACAAACACAGGCAGCAGTAGCTGAACTTCCACATCTATATAGATTTTTTTTATGGTCATTTTCGGCTTCCTGTAAGTTAGAACCAGTTTACTCTCTCTTCTTCAAGGATAGCAGCTGGGTGAAAATGCCCACAGGCCATCTCTTTAAAAAAAAAAAAAGTTTCTTTGGGAGGGGAAACTTCAGTAATGTTTATAAGGAGTTTTTGAAATTCATTGTCTGCCTGCTGCTACCTTGGTTAAGTTACAAAATGACCCTGAGATTCTGTTTCTCACATGGGAAAATCCTAGAGGGTGGGGAACATATTATAAATGGGAAATTTCAGGCCCGTGGGGTTGGAATTCCTGGCTAAAATTTCCATGCTCATTGGTAACAGAATCAGGACCAGCAGATCTCTTTTCCTGGAAGAGCATCCTTCTACCTTGTCATGCAGTTTCCCAAGCATTTTCCCCTCCTTATTACACAACAGGTTAATTTTTGTCTTTAGTACCCCAATCAAATTTTTTGATAAAGAAGATTAATATGCAGTAGATTCTTTGGCCTTGGAGCTTGATATTCTTTCCAAGTCCTTGGTAGTGTACTTTTTAAAGTTTAGAAATGTCAAAGCCTTTGTGCAAACTGTTGTAGTGTGCTAATAACTTTTGCTCTCCATGTTACATACTTTTTGAAAAAAAAGTGTACCTACTTAGCAATTGAACATTTGCTTATTTAAAATAAAATGCAAGCAATGGCATTAACTATCACATTTAGGTGCCTCAGTTTTATTGGTACTCAAACATAATATTAGACTCATTCAAAGGAAAGAACTCAATTTTAACCTAAATAGTTTCATTTACACCGTCAAATTATTTAAGGCTGGGGATTTAATTTTCTTGTAACTATAAGCAAGGACTTAAGTATATTTGCAAGGATTTCTACAGGACTTCTTTGAAAAAGAGCAGCCTCTATAATCCCATGATACACAAATTAACTTGACAGCAAAGCTTTAAAAGCTTAAGTTGTCCAGAGTTTCATGTTCCTAGTAACTTCCCAGCAGAAGGAAGTCAGAGACAGAAACAGTTAAGCTTTAAAGTAACCAAAGTATCCACAGGGCAGTGATTCAGAATGGAGATTACAATGATACCAGAGAGGGTGGGATTAAAAGCCACAAAAGTCTCACAGAGTGAGGATGTATTCACCTAGAAATCAACCACTAGGAGGTGGTACGGCTAGAAATTTAATAAAAAAGTATTTGCCCAATCT
>CABHPQ010143281.1:0-48553 GCA_902168405.1 Peromyscus aztecus | reverse complement strand
GTATGGGGAGAGTGGACAGCCTTGCCTCGTTCCCGATTTTAGTGGAATTGCTTTGAGTTTCTCTCCATTTAATTTGATGTTGGCTGTTGGCTTGCTGTAAATTGCCTTTATTATGTTGAGGTATGTTCCTTGTATTCCTGATCGCTCCAGGACCTTTATCATGAAGGGGTGTTGGATTTTGTCAAATGCCTTTTCTGCATCTAGTGAGATGATCATGTGGTTTTTTTCTTTCAGTTTGTTTATATGGTGTATTACATTGACGGACTTTCGTATGTTGAACCACCCTTGCATCCCTGGGATGAAGCCTACTTGATCATGGTGGATAATTGTTTTGATGTGTTCTTGGAGTCTGTTTGCCAGTATTTTATTGAGTATTTTTGCATCAATGTTCATGAGGGAGATCGGTCTGTAGTTCTCTTTCTTCGTCTGGATTCCTTTTATGATATGGTCTACCTCTCCCCCCATCTGTTATCACCTGATCTTTGAGAGTTTAATGACACTTCTGAAGTTGCCCTGTTTTATAGGGAGGTCAGTGATTCCTTGCTTAAAGAGTAATGTGAGCACATATGATCTGAGTGGCCAAAACTACTTCCTCCTCATATGAACTTTGAAAGTAAGCATTCCGCTCACCAGCTATGATTGTTTGAATCAGAACTGTTCCAAGTAGGATCAGACATTTGAACACTTGGTTCCCGTTTGATGACACTGTTCAGAGAGATTATGGAGAGGTGCCACCTTGATGTCATAAGTATGCCATTGGGTTAGGCTTTGTGAGTTTAAAACATGCTTCTACTTATAGTTCATTCTATCTGCTTCATGCTTGTGGTTCAGATGCGAGCTCTCTGTTTCCTGCTCCTGATGCCAAGACAGCCACTTGCTGCTATGTCTCCCACTATGATGGACTCTTAGTCCTCTGGAACCATAAGCCCAAACAAACTGTTGCTTCCATCCCTTGCTTTGGTCACAATTTACCACAGCAAACAAAAGGTAATTAATGCACTAATATTTCCTCAGTAATTTTTTTCTAACTCAATCTCAATCCACATGGCCCTGGTGGGGCCTGATTCTTCAGTGTAATTCATAGGAGTCTAACCTAAACCACACTATGCATGCCATTATCATGGTACTGGTGATTCTTTCCAGGTTATGTAAATTGTCTAAGCTGAAGGTAGAATAAACTTGAGAAGTTTTCCTCCAATCTCCTTTTTTAAATGTGTAGATGTAGGACACTGTTTTCAAGTACCCTGCAATCAATATAGGAAAATTATTTCAAACAAAGAGATGGAGTAAGAAATGGCCATAGCAGGAGTTTACACATATGGATTCTGTCTACACTGGCCTAAAGCTGCACTTCTAGCTACAACATGCCACACATTCTATGATTAAACCAATGTAAGCTAAGTGGTCTGTACATTGAAACTTAATGAAACAATGGAAGACAGTTTCTTGGTAGCTTGAACAAACACTTGATCACCAGAGTGTGCTCTCTATTCCACCTAGGTTAAATGGGGACACTAGAGATTATGCCATCCACCAAGTCAATTCTGTTTGGGCTTATTGAAAAGAATTTATATACTCAATTTTTGCTTTTTACCTCAGCCTAGATACTGTATACTAAAGTTTGTCTGGCATCAGGCTACAGGACATATAGAAAGGAAGAAAGGCACTCCTGTTCTTCTGTTAACTCCATGCTGCATGAATTTGTGCTCATCAGCTAACTTGACTTTGCAATGCAGAGAATAGTGACAGTCTTCTCCTATTCACTTAGATGTAAATCAGGACATTCAACAAAGGCTTAAAAAAGTAGATCAATTTTTTTAAGGCAAAAGAGAAACCTCCATGTCCCTATCATGCTCCTTATCTTGAAACAACTTGAAGTCTTTTCTGGTATTTATAAAAACAAGAGAAAAATCAATGAGAATTAAGGTCACAGGAAAGGACCAATCAGATAATTATAGGTTGATCATGTCTTGGGTGCAAAGTGACCATTTCTCACCCTGAGTCCATCATCTTTCTCAGGAAGACAGCAAGCTTTTGTTTCTGTATTTTCAGAGCTGACACAGACAGAGATAATGCTGCTTGTTTAGCACCTTGAGAATTACGGGACGGTCAAGGGCATGTGCGTCAAAGATATTGCTGCTAGCATTTTGGAGAATAAAATGTCCTTGCATCAAGTGTGGTTTGGGATAATTGGAGGAATGTAGAATTGTTCTGGAGGACCATTGTGGAGACATACCTCCCGAGATGTATTCACTACTCAGCAGAAAAGAAGATAGAAGCAAAAATAGAGAGATAATAAAAAATGAAGAAAAGAAAGGAAGTTTGGATAGCTCTTTTCGGGGTTGTGTGGAAGCCTCATTTCAGTCTGTAATTGAGTAAGGCTACAAAGAACCATGTCTGCAGCCCATCTCAAAGGACTTTCACTGATTACATTGAGAGTATGCTATGTTCTCATTCACAGCCCTTTGGAAAAGATGTATTAAAGTTTGTTATTCTTGCTTGGTGATGGAAATATACAAAGAGAAAGCTACTGTCATATATATAAAGATTAAGGTAGAGAACTCCAAATGTCACATCAATTACTACAAAAATCCTAGAGATGCCAAGAAGCCCACGCAGCTGAAGGGTGCTCTATGTGTAACTGAGCTAAAATGTGGCCTTTGAAAGTTGTCAGTGAAGAAACAAATAGATGGCTGTGAATGTAGAGGATCTGACATGCCTCTCACTAGCAACTTCCAAATAAAGCATTTGCGGACCTGGAAAAATGTCACGGAGCTGACAGAGAATATGAAATCAATTACATAAATGAGGAGGCATAACTCATTGTTCTTTGCTTGTGTTAAAAATTTGCAATGTTTTCCATCCAGCAGACCATCTGTGACTACCCCCAAATTGATAATCCTCTGTATTAAAAACAATGCACACCCTCTAAATAATTCAGACCAACACCAGTAGATACTTGTCAGAGTAAACAGGGAGGAAGTGGAGAAGAAAGTATGCCAGGCAAAACGTCAGTGAAACAGAGTAAGTTTCTGATTCAGATAAGTAATTATTTTAGGAAACTTAGGTGGAATTGCCTGTGGATAACCTGGTTCTTAGCTAGCTCTTATAGGAGCAACGATCACACTTGTTTATGCTGCTGCTTTATTACAAGCCGTGTCTTTGCTACCTTTCTTTTCATATTTAGTGGTTAATCTAGAATAAACACAAACAAGAAAATGACCATTGTGTGTGCTCAGTGAGTATGCATCTAGATTGATATTTACACATAGATATTGTTGAATGGGTGAAGGAAAACTGGAGCAAGAACATTAGAGAGGGGTAGGAATGATGTAATCTCAGGTGTGTGAGACTGTCAGTCTATCTTAGAAGAAAGGAAAATGCAAGAAGAACAGAATGCTTAATAACTGAGTGACCCGTTCCCTTGACATAAGAAGTGTCTATATTAAGGCAGCCTTAATACAAATGGTGGAGGAGTGGATTACGGGGCGTAGGGGAGAAGCAAGGTGGTTGGGGAGTGGTTGGGAGGAGAAAAGTGAAGGGAAACTGTGGCCATAATATGAAATTAATTAATTTAAAATTTTTTTGAAAAGAAAAAAATTTGAAAGAATAATACAATAAAAAGAAGTTGCAATATGTAAGCTGAGAACCGTGGGGTAAATATACCTTATATAAACTCAAGATAGGCTGTCTTCTCTAGTTCTTCAAAATAATTGGAGTTTTCTATGTCATTTGCTTCTTTCCATCAAAGATAAGTATTTTCTGTATTATTCTAATGTGAGTATGTAATTGACTCCTCTCTACATCTAACCATATATCTTTTGAATTCCTTTTCAAGATGTGGGCTTAGATAAAGCTGTCCAGTGACCTGCTTGTGGCATAGTACAGCCTTCTTTGTTGTAGGAATGCTGGGCTCCACACCATGCTTCTGAGTTTGCACACTCCACGGCAGTTTTGCTAATGACTTCTCTAGCTGCATAAATTATTCTGCCAAAGCCTACCAATTCTGTTACCTGTTAAAATGCCTCACAGATGCCTCACAGTTCATGCGACAGACCCTTTGTTGCTATATGACTGTTCATTGTAAAATTCAAATCTGTTTGAACTTTGAAGTTTTTCATAAAAAGGCTTAGGAAAAAATAACCATGTGGCCTTTTTGTAGCCAATTCTGTCATTCTTTCTCTGTGTGGAAGTTGACACAAAGAAAAGGCAACTCTAAGTCATCCATCAAAGAAATGGATATTTCCAAAAGTTTGCCAAGTTGAAATATTTAATAATTGCCATACAAAATAATTGGTATAATTATTATAATTACCGTAATTCTCTTCTATATGCTGGGCCCTTAATGAGTACCAGTAATCTCCCATGTATTACCAAATATTATTATTTTCAGGATTTATTTTACTTTTATTTGTGTGTCTACATGTGTTGTTATGTGTATGCCACATGTGTGTGGAAGCCCTCAGAGGTCAGAATAAAGTATCATTTCCTCTAGACTTAGAATTATGATCAGTCTAAACTGCCCAACATGGGTGCTAGGAACTGAACTCAAGTCCTCTGGAAGATAAACAAGTATTCTTAACTGTCGAGTTGTATTTCCAACTCCTTAATGTTATTCTAAAGACACTTAATGGAATTGCTACTGTAATTATGCTGCAATTTATAAATGCACTAGGTGAGATTCAGGGAGGTAAAATATCCTCCTATCTATTGTCCTCAGAATGACAGGAAAAGCCAACAATACATCCCGGGTCTATAATCCAACTCTTCTGATACAGGGTGATAATAAACTCTTTTCAAGTGAAGCAGCAAGTGGACACTGCATGTAACATTTTAAAAAAAGACATGCTGGGAATTCTCCCAGGGTCTGCCAAGTAGTGACAGAGAGGAGACACTAGCAAACATTTTAATCTCTCACTATATTTGAAATTTGCCAACTACAAAATAAACATCAAAGGCAGCTGCAGTGGCCAGATGTTTCCTTTGTTTCTTCACCTGTGAGCCTGCTGCCTGCCCAGGAAGAATGGAGCAATGCGGAACTAAAAGCTATCTCTCCATGGCCCATTCACTTCTTGGCCTCTGTACAAACCCTGCCAGCAGTACATCACTTAGATCCGAGTGCAGCCGTGATTTCTCTAACAGAAACATCAGTCAATTAAAACCAGGAGTCAACTAGCAAAAACACTTCGCAGGATTACTGGGGAGTCATCCTCACATAGATTGGCAGATAGTAATGCTTCCCTGAAAAAGAGAAGAAAAATAAAACCAAACCAGTTGTAAGTTGATCACAAAGGGATAATGTCTGTCTGGCTTTGTCCACCCGTCACCAACTAGTGTCCTAGAATATTCTCTTCATGAGTCACATGACACTGCTCATACAAAATGAATTACTATGTTACCACTGGGGCTTGTTTGCTTATAATTTATTTTGCCTGAAAACCAAAAGAAATATATTTTCCTCTGTATATCTAACCTAGTTAGGATTACATTGGCTAATTTAAACAGGGGATATTTTCCCTACATCCCTTATCTCCCCAAATGTCAAATAAGAAACATACATAATGATCTTTAAGGACTAATAAGTTTCAAACTCTGTGTTAGTGAAGCACTACTCCAGACAGTTTATATGTTTTAACTTATTTAACACAAAGGTCACCGAGTGCTTAAGTAAATGACAGCTAATTATGATGGTCAGCTGGATTGCATTAGAAATGCCTTGATCAGGCATTAAGGAGGCAAACTTGTGATTATGTCTGTGAGTTTCCAGAGAGGATTTACTGAGTAGAGGAGGGCTTCCTTTAATGCAAAGGTAACATTGAGCAGGCTGAGGTCCAAGACTGAACAAAAAGAGAAAAAGGAGAAAGCCAGCTGAGCACCTCTGTCATTTTGTCTGCTCTACTTCTTGACCAGCCCAGCTGTCACAAGCTCCTGCCACCAGAGTCACCTGCTGTCACGTCTTTCCTCTCACAATGGATGGACAGCATCACAATTTGAACCAAACCCAACTTGCAGCTGAAAGTTTTCCTATGTCTTGTCCAGTCTGAAGGCGCTCAGACCCAAATAATCACACAGAGGCTCATATTAATTATGAACTGTATGGTCTAATGGTTCAGGCTTTTTACTGACCAGCTCTTACGCTTAAATTAATCCATGATTCTTTTCTGTGTTTAGCCACGTGGCTTGGTACCTTTTCTCCATTCTGCCTTGTCATCTTGCTTCCTCTGTGTCTGGCTGGTGACTTCTGACTCAGTCTTCCTCTTCCCGGAATTCTCCTTGTCTGCTTATCCTGCCTATACTTCCTGCCTGGCTACTGGCCAATGAGCATTTTATTTGTCAACTAATCAGAGCAACACACATTCACAGCATACAGAATGACATTCCCCAGCACCAACTTTCTTCCCAAGCTGCTTCTTTCAAGTATTTACTTCTGGTAAGCAAGAAAAAAATACAATGAGTGCTCCTGAACCACAGTCAGTCATGGATCTGACATGTGACTGTGGACAAGAGGACCCAAGAACTACTTTCTTAGTTGCAATTCCAGTCTCTTTAAACAGCACTGGTTCAATATTTAGGTGCATGTTAACCATTTTTAAATAAACTTTATTGGAAAATAAAAAGTAGAATCATTAGATCCTAAGACAGTATCATTAAAACCCTGTTTAAAGAAATATGCCTGTTCATGCATAACACTCATGTTTGAGCCTGCCCTTCTAGAGCCATATGAGTCATTTTGGAAGTAGAGAGATTTACTTCACATCCTGTTCCTTAGGATTTAGCAGGCACTTGAACTTCATTTCAGAGGAGTGTTACCTAGCTCTCGATTTCAGGTGCTGTCTCCCTTTTAGTGTATGTAGGTAGACTCTAAAGAAACTAAGTCTGTTAAAGTCTTTCCATCTACCAGCACTAGTACTCTATTAATACATTATTACAATTACAAATGAGAAACACATTAAGACTATATCCTTTGTTATGCACAACCTGGTATCAGCCTATGTTGATGATGGTGGTAGCCACAGAGCCATTGTCAGCTGATTCTGGTTCAAGGTTCATGAAGATTCTTCTGTTTTAGGTGAGTCTGGGCTATAAAGAAAGACCCCCCCCTCAACAAACCTAAACAGTAACACAACAGTAAATGCATTATTGAGTATTGAAATTGAAATTTCCCAGAGTCTTTGGTTTTGAACAGTACTAGGTATCAATTAAAATGTGACTGGAAGTCACCCTCAGCTTTATTTCTCTCTGTGTTAGTTTTGAGAATACTCACCATGCAATCAAAGAATGGCATTCCTCCATGGGAAATAATATTTTGACTAGAAAAAGGCAGAGATGCTGCGTTGGAGGAAACAGCAGATGCCGGTGTGTTGGGACTTCTTAAGCCTCATTCTGGAAGAGCCTTGTTGAGCGTCTGTCCCAGCTGGCAGAGTTACTGCTATGAAAACCTTTTAAAATTTAGCAATCTCACCTCTGTATTGGATAATGCTATTAGTAGTAGTGAATGACCAGATCACAGAACTCCCAAGTCATAATGTCCTCTCTCTTTCTGAAGAAGTCCTGTACTTCTTAAGTAGTTTTTAAATCAACCATTATCCCTGTGGTTGTTTCCCCCCCTTGTAATAGCAGTGGTATTAAAATCTACCATTCTCCCTCATGACATGTCTCCTCCTCAAATACATTATCTGTGTTCTGCCAATGAAATCTATCTGAAAGCAAAATTCTGACAGGCTACCTTCGCCTTCAAAATTAGATATTTATATTAGATGTTGAAAGTTAAATATGAATCATAACTAGTAGCAGAATATTATCCATGTGTCTTTGACTACTGGACATTGATAGCATGAACTTCAATGATTTTTGCTATCCAAAAGAATAGATACTAACTTTAAGAGAAAAATTATTATGAATTTAAAGAGAAATCTATTAAAAAATTTTTAGGCCTAGTGATATGGTTCTATTGGTAGAGTGCCTACCTAAAAAAGCACAGCACCTGAATTTGAGCCCAAGTATCATGGTACATGCATACATGCATGTTATGCCTAGGGATGCAGATCTCTGGGGCTGGCTGACTAAGCAAGAGACTCTGACTCAAAAATACAAGATGATGGCTCCTGAGAAATGACCACCGAGTTTGATCTGTAGCCTTCATGTGCATCTCACATACATGAACACATAAACATGCATAAAATAGATGATTTTTTTCAATTTCATGAAATTATTTCAAAATAAAAATTTAAATTTAAAATAATAGTTAATATACTAGTTCTCAGATTCACAAGCCATACTATACATTTATCCATATGTATATGGGGGGTATGGATGTATAGACTAACATCTTGGTAGACACATGTGCCTAGTACTATGTGTGGCTCTGTATTAGGATAAATATAGACTATCTCCATTATTGAAGTAGATTCTCATAAGGCATAAAATTTTAGTGTTCTGTGGCCACCTGTCTTCTCAACTATTTTCTGAACTGATATTGCACCACACACAATTTTTGGGTAATTTATCCATAACCATGACTCTGTAGCTTTTCTTCACCCTCATTTGCTTGGAATACTCTGCAAGGGCTGCTACATAAGCCACTACTCAAGTTTTAAAGCTCAGCTCAGCTGCTCTGTTATCTTTTGTACATGGCAATCAAGGGTTCGGCTAAGTGCTTTCAAGACATCTGTGCTTTCTTGTACTGTACCATACGGTGGTAAAGGGATCTTGTGTGTACCTGACTTTCTACATGATGGGAAACTTTGGCTTCATAGGTCTTACCCCGTGTGTTCTCTCATCACAGAGCATAATGAGTGGCATGTAGCAAGCACTATAAATTTTTTGAAAATGTAAATCCCAATTAATGAGATAGAAACATTCATTTTTGCCATTCTTAAATACCTACTTCCACCTCGACAGATATGAATAGCAGATATCCCTAACCTTGTGCTCATCTTCTCTCACACAGACCCAAAACTTTTCTGCTTCACCCTTTCCTCTGGAGTTGCTTTGGTATCTTCTATGCAGCACAGGCAAATCTGAACAATGAGTCAAGTGTGATTTAAGATTGAACTTGTCTTCCAGGTCTAATACATAACAAATTGTAGTAAATTAGTGTGGACTGTCTCTGATGCTACAAATTAGACGCACACAGTTGCAAGAATGTTTGTTTGAAACCCATGTATTCAGCATCCTTTAAACGGATGAAAGAGGAATGAAAACTGTACTAACTCCCCTAGAGATGCAGCCTTAATTCATTTACACCATTCTCAGGGGCTAGGAAGTCCTGTGCTTAATCTTGAAATAGTTATTCCCTTTGTCTGTTTAAGATATGCCACCTACCTTATGATAGATGGAGGTCCATCCACAAATGGACTTAGAAGACTTCAAGTTGCTTTCCTATGAGTGATACAGTTAAATATTTTGTAGGGTATTTTAAAAACCTCATCTAAACTCTTTTGTTCTTTGATATTTAGTGTCATTCTGTACCAGTAAAGGTTATCGCTTTTTTTTTTGCAATGACTTTCTGACCTGACTTTATAGTCAACACTCTAGTCAGTCTCCAATGACATACAGAATAATGATATAATGGCTTTTACAAGAGATGGATCTAGAGGTGAAAGCACTTGAATACATGGAACCTCAGCACGGGATTTTCCATAGGAATACAAGTGTCAACTAAACAAAAGAAGTGTCTCCATCCTCATAGAGTTAATGTAGGTGCTTTGTCTTATAACACATATTTGATTTGACATTGAATAAGTCTGATATCATGAGTGAAATTATGGGTGAGTAATCATTTTTTATATAAAGCTTGATTTTATTCTACCATGATTCACTTGGCCAGGCAGTTAGCAAAGTTGTGCCACGTGTTAAGTCAGTTCCTCTTATTTTTCTACTTTTAACTATAAAATGATGAATGTAAGTATGTTGTTCATTTTTTTTTAGCAACTTGGTGCAAGCTAAAGGAATCCTGGAAGAAGTAACTTCAATTGAAAAACAGCCCCCATCAGATTGGCCTGTAGGCAAGCTTGTGAGGCACTTTCTTAATTAATAACTGATGTGGGAGAGCTCAGCCCACTCTGGCCTAAGCCACCCCTGGACAATTGCTCTTGGTTTTATAAGAAAGCAGGTTGAGGCTGAGAAAGCCAGGAAGAGCAAACCAGTAAGCCTTGATCCTCCATGGCCCATACTTCAATTCTCACCCCAGGTTCCTTCCTTGAGTTCCTGCCCTGACTCCCCTTCAAAATGGACTATAAACTGTAGGTGCAAAGTGTGCAAAGTGTAGCCAAAATTACATTTTCTCCTCTTGTTTTGTTTTGTTTTTTTGGTTGGAGTAGTCTATCACAATAACATAAAGCAAGTTAGGACAGTAACAAAACATGAATTTTCTAAAGATAGCAAACTATAGGTGATTTAAGTTGCTTTGTTTTCTAGTTTTCTTGCAACTTTCTTTTTGGTTTTTTTTTTTTTTTCTTGTTTGGAGGAGGGAATTCTCATTATACCTGCAGCACAATAATCTGCATAGTCCAGAAAGGCAGTTCAATACCCATTCCATTCTCAAATTCTATTCCATACTTGGTTCTGCAGAGTTTCTTCATAGCAAAACGAGTTCTAAAAATTCTTTGCAAAATATAAAAAAGCAGTATTAACTAAAGACTTCCTGATACTAACTATGATAGCTCATTGACAGCATAAGTTTATTGGGATATCTCATTCTTTCATTCACCACACTTAGAAAGTTATCAGAATTACTTCAGGAATTCCTCATAATAATTGTTTGGAGAAAAAAAAAACACTTGCTCTGCTTATCACCATTTTATAGATAAGGATACTGAGTCATGTGGCTTCTTAGGTGTCAAATTTTACTCACTTAGCTTCAAGTTCAAGATTCCAATTATTATTTTCATCATTGGATCACTCTTCTTGCACATGTGTTTTCTTTTCTACCTACAAAAATATTTCCATAATGTACTTACAAACATGCAGCTTATGTAGTCTCTAACTACTGTTGTGAAAGTTGCATAGTAAAATAATGTGAAGAGCAACTACTACGAACCACATAAGCCTTTCATCTTCTGATCTATCTTTCCCTAAACTTGGTCCTCATGAAAACAATGTAATAATTAAGAATAATGAAGAGTTTTATCAATCAATCAATCGTCAAAGTATATTTTTGGAACATGCCAGACTTAAAAGGAAAGAAAGTATTAAAAGTATTCCTAAGAGGTTATTCATTTTGTATGAGAATTAGCTCATGGCGGATTGTTTATGAAGTGGAAATGGTTATTTCCAAAACTGTTTTCAGAGTAGGCATGCAGAGAAAATATGTTGCTCTATTTTTTTTCACAATTTGACCTATTATGTGTGTAGTTTGCCCTTACAAACCTAGGAAACAGAGGGAGAAAGAAAGCAAAAACAATGAATAAGAGTTGTAAACATATAAGTAGGTTTTCTATATATATAAAAGTTATAAAAAAATGTACAACAGAAAAATAAATGGAGGAGTGGCACCTGAAACAGAAAGGTGAACAAAGAAGCAGGCAAAAGCTTTCAGAATGTTGAGTTAGGACCTATAAGTAGAAACAGCTTAGTTGTAAAAGTGTTACCTGGCAACCAAGTAACAATAGGCAACCCCAGAGAAGAGCCCTTCAACTTGCTATCCAATACCAATTGAGCAGCCCGGAAATCATAAACATACAAGTAAAATTTGTAGGGAGCAGGTTATCTTTATATGCTTAGGGATATATTATAATATTAAAACATATGATATACAGCAATTAAAGATACAGAGGCAATGAATTTGAGAGAAAGTCAAAGAAGGGGGCATGAGGAGGATTAGATGGGGGAAAGAAAGAGGAGAAAATATGTAATTATCTTTTTAATTTAAATAAATATAAAGTGATGCCTGTGTCATGAAGCATGTGGTTTGTGTCTTTTCAGTACAATAGGATAATGATGATTGTTCTTTCTCCATCATTGAGAAAGGAAATGGAAAGAACATATTCTAGAGCTATATAAAATGATAATCTGATCAGAGGCCACTTACACTATGTTTACTAGAATTTCTGGGCAAAGAGATGCATAGAAAGGAAGAAAGGAAAGAACATATTTTAGAGCTATAGAAAAGGGAAATCTGATTAGAGGCCATACATTATGTATAATAGAATTTCTGGACAAAGTGATAGAAAGAAAGAAGGAAGGAAGAAAGGAAGGAAGGAAGGAAGAAAGAAGGAAGGAAGGAAGGAAGGAAGGAAAGAAAGAAAGAAAGAAAGAAAGAAAGAGAGAGAGAGAGAAAGAAAGAAAGGATGAAAGGAAGGGATTGAAGAAAGAAAAGAAGAGGAAGGGAGAGATGTAGGAGAATAAAAGAGGGAGAGAATCTCAAGGCAAGACTGTTAGAATCCTACCCCTGAGATGTAAGAAAAGGGCTTAAAAACCACATCCACTATCACCTCTCTCACCAGGAGCATAAGGGTAACTGAAGAGGAGAAACATTCTGTGGTAGAAATCAGCCCTTATCAAACATCCTCACATTCTATCATTGACAATCCCCAAATAAACAACCGAGCATTGATATTCACCAAAGATTACATCCCACCTATGAGCACCAACTTGCATAAGTAGATATTATTTTGTTATTTTTCACTATGTACAACCAAACAACACCTACCAGATAGATGATGAAACACCAATAGAAGAAAGGAATAAATCAAAACAAAAGTGTTCTGTAATAGCAAGAGTTTCCATAAAGGAAATTTACAGCCTCAAATAATTAAAGGAAGCTATTAGATCAGGAAGAAAGAAGGAGGAGTGTTTGTAACTGGATATTCAAAAGAGAAGTCACCAGAAGTCATATAACAGTTTCACTAAAAAATAGAGCAAAGAGATGAAAGACAGTGAAAGAAAGAACACGAGGAAGTCAAAGGAATTCTAAAGACACATCAGTAGCACAATGGAAATATATATGGAAGGGAAAGAAATTGTGAAGTTTTCTTAATTGAAAATATTCTAGACCATTCCAGAATATTCCAGAAAATATTCCTGGTCTGGAAGAACAGACCAAGATGGATAAAAAATGAGTCCATCTCACAAAATTTGAGAATTCCAAGGATAAGGAAAAACTCCTAATACATTCTGTTTTTCTTATTAAGAAAATTTTTCATTCATTTAAATAACAATTACAGACACCCCTCTTCCCTCCTGCCCCTTCAGCCTCCCCCTCGACAAACCACCCCCCATTCCCTCCTACAAGAAAGTAAGGCCTTCTTGTAGGAGAGACTCCTATGGGGAGTCAGCAGAGCCTGGTACATTCAGTAGAGGCAGGTCCAGTGCCCCTCCTCCTGCATCAAGGCTTTGCGAGTTGTCCCACCATAGGTACTGTGCTCCAACAAGCCTGCTCATGCACCAGAGATGGATCCTGATCCTACTGCCAGGGGGGCCCTTAAGAAGATCAAGCTATACAACTGTCTTGCTTATGCAGAAGGCCTAGTTCAGTCCCGTGGAGGCACCACAGGTTTTGGTATAAATTTCATGAATTCCCACTAGTTTTGTTTGGTTATCTCTGTGGGTTTCCCCATCGTGATCTTGAAGCCCCTTGCTCATAGAATCTTTCTTCTCTCTCTTCCACTGAACTCCTGGACCTTGGCCTGGTGTTTGGCTGTGGATCTCTGCATCTGCTTCCATCAGTTACTGGAGAAAGGCTCTATGATGACAGTTAGGGTATTCACCAATCTTATTACTAGAGTAAGCCAGTTCAGGCACCCTCTCCAATGTTGCTAGTAGTTTAAGCTGTGGTCATACTTATGGATTCCTAAGAACTTCCCTAGCACCAGGTTTCTCCCTATCCCCATGTTCTCTCCCTCTATCATGGCATCTATTTCATTGCTCTCCCACTCCATCCCTGTTCCAGCTTGACCATCCCATTCCCTTATGTTCTCATCCCCCATCCCCTACACTCCATTGCTCATCTCTCATCCCCCATTTTCTCATGGAGGTCTCATCTTTTTCCCCTTCCTAGGGCAATCCACGCACCCTTCTATGGTCCTCCTCGTTAGCTAGCTTATCTGGAGCTGTGGGTTGCCGTCTGGTTATCCTTTGCTTTACATCTAGTATCCACTTATGAGTGAGTACATACAATGTTTGTCCTTCTGAGACTGGGTTACCTCACTCAGGATGATATTTTCTAGTTCCATCCATTTGCCTGCAAATTTCATGATGTCATTTTTTTTTTACTACTGATAAGTACTCCATTGTGTATATATACCATATTTTCTTAATCCATTCTTTTTTTGAGGGACATCTAGGTTGTTTCCTGTTTCTGGGTGTTATGAACAATGCTGCTATGAACATAGCTGAGCTTGTGTTCTTGTGGTATGGTTGAGTATTCCTTGGATATATGCCTAAGAGTGGTATAGCTGGGTCTTGAGGAAGATTGATTCCCAATTTCCTGAGAAACTGCCATACTGATTTCCAAAATAGCTATACAAGTTTGCATTCCCACCAACAGTGAAGGAATGTTCCTCTTGCTCCAAATCCTCTCCAACATAAACTGTCTTCTGCGTTTTTTGGTCTTAGCCATTCTGACAGGTGTAAGATGGTATCTCAGAGCCATTTTAATTTGTATTTCCCTGATGATTAAGGATTTTGTTTTGTTTTAGTTTGGTTTGGGGTTTTTTGTTTGTTTGTTTGTTTGTTTGTTTGAGACAGGGTTTCTCTGTGTAGCTTTGGAGCCTTTCCTGGAACTCACTTTGTACCCCAAGCTGGCCTTGAACTCACAGAGTTCCACCTGCCTCTGCCTCCTGAGTCCTGGGATTAAAGGCGTGTGCCACCACTGCCCAGCAAACTAAGGATGTTGAGCAATTCCTTAAATGTCCTTTGGCCATTTGAGATTCTTCTGTCGAGAATTCTCTGTTCAGGTCTATAGGCTATTTTTTAATTGGATTGTTCTGTATTTTGATGTCTAGTTTCTTGAGTTCTCTATATATTTTGGAGATCAGCCCTCTGTCAGATGGGGATTGGTGAAGGTCTTTCCTATTCGGTAGGCTGTCCTTTTGTCTTATGTACTGTGTCCTTTGTCTTACAGAAGCATCTCAGTTTCAGGAGGTCCCATTTACTGATTGTTGCTCTCAGTTTCTGTGCTACTGGGGTTATATTTAGGAAGTAGTCTCCTGTGCCAATGTGTTCAAAACTACTTCCTGCTTTATCTGGTTCAGTGTAACTGGTTTTATATTGAGATCTTTGATCCACTTAGACTTGAGTTTTGTGCATGGTGATAGATAAGGATCTGTTTGTAATCTACATGTTGACATCCACCCAGAAAGTCTGTTAGAGAGTTATAGATTCAAAGGCAGTTTCTTTCCATATTGGCATCTTGTCTCTTTCTACAGCTGCAGGGATCCCAGAATGAACTATGACAGTGAAGATAAAATGGACTGCAGATGAAGGTGACCAGAGCACATTGGTCTGGAGTCTAACAGGTACCACAGCAACAACTAACCTGTTTTGAGCATTGCAGAGGTAAAACAGGATTTCACATTGTATTAATTAAAGAGTAGACTATGTCATAAAGGGAAGAACATTATTGAATTAGAAGACTTCTGATTCTCCTACTACCCACTTAGAGACACCCAGCACCAACCTTCCCTGTTTCTAACTCATGTGAAGTTATGCTCAGAAGCAATTTTAAACTACATTAGGCTCTTTCAATTTATATCCAAACAAAGATTTGTGATGCTAATATCTGAGTATCTACAATCCCTCTCAAGATTGCCTAGATTTACAGTTAAATGTTTGCTTTAAAAAAATCACTCACTATATTAAAGATTAAAGATAATCTTTGTTTTACTGAACATATTGTTTTGCATTTTGATAATGTAAGTATTAAATATAAACTACAGTTTACAGTGTTTGGGGTCTTTAGGGTGTGTTTTTTTTGTGGCAGCATTTCACTGTAGCCCAAGCAGCCTTTAGTTCTGTAAACAGTTCTAGCTGGTTTTAAATTTCAGTCTATTATCCTGTTTCAGCTTTCCAAGTGCTGGGATTACAGGTGGGAGCCACCATATCAGCTACAGCTTGAATGGCATGGATTGGGGCATTTGGAGTTTTCTAAACTAAACTGTTTTCTCGGGGAAAGTACAACCTTTTCATCCCTTGGGGAAGCATACAGTTCAAAGAGAACTGGTACACACAAATGAACACTAAGTAAGTGTCTGTTTGATGGATCATGTCTCTTATTCCACTAAGCAGATGGGAGATCATGTTCACTTAACCCTGATTCACCTTTCCTCTGATCATGAACTTGTGCCATATGATTTTTTTCTGTTATCTTACATGGACTTAGAATGGTAGCAAGTTATAGTAATAACCCAAGCCTGTTATAAATATGAAAACAATCTCTTAATAGAAAATATGGCATGCTAAATGTAAATAAAACATAAAAACTGTTCCAACGTTATGCATTATCTCCAATACATTGTCCATTATAAACTCATATACTATGATTGTAAGCTAAGAAAGAATACTTGAGAACAGCTAGCCTGATATGTCATGGGAATGAGAAAGTATGATTTACCCAATCATATAACATTAAAATGTTGATATCAATGTTAGAGCCAGTACATAAGTCTTTTAGTGTCCTGGGAACAGGGTATCATTTACTTTTTTTGTATGTAGAGGCCCAGAAGAATGTTTCTTAGAAAATAGGTAATGTGTTTGCTAAGCTTACCTCACATATACCCAATTTTAAGAAATTTGGCCTGTAATAGTTTACTAAGATAATGGCCACTCCAAAATGTTGGAATTGCTGTAATTCTGGACAGAAAACTCAAAATGCCTTATTTCAAAATTGGATTTCCTACAGTTTCCCTTTTATATATTATACAAAGAATATAAACCCAGAAAATAAAATGTGTTGACCAAAATCATTCATTCAGTGGGACAAGAATACTCTAGAATTGTTCAAACTGATAGCTGGAATGAGGTGTTTTATTGTACAAAATTAATTTCAATATTCAATAATTAGTTTCTTTGCATCATTACATTTAGTGGCACCCTGTTCAAAGACAATATAGTATTGAACTTTGTGATTGTTTGTCTTAATATTTATAGAGGGCTACTACTTGTCAAGAAACTCTCTTATTCCTGGCACATAATCTTTCCTAGTTACTGTCAAATTTTAATGAATTTCACATCTCATTGTCAGGGACACAGTTGAGAGAGGGAAAGGGCAGGAGCTATCTTGTATTACTTTAATGGTTTTCTTCCTGAAGTATAATAGCTGGCCCATATTTTGCTATTAGACCAATGGCAAAATAGTCACCTGTGTTCGTTTTGCCTTGAGCAATAATCTGTACATTATTCCTGGGAGCTTGGTGGAAACTGAGTAATTTTAATTGTGTTCCCCTTAGACCTAGATGATATTAATCAATGTTTTGATGCCCAAGACAATAAAAAAATGATTGGGCATATGTGGCATCCCCAGACTGATGAGATAAGATTGCTGACTGTACTTCATACCAAAGCTCTCTCCATACAGGTTTAGTAATCAGAAAAAGGATGAGAGCGCATTAATAATGGAACATGCTTTTAATATTTAAACAGCCATATCCTTGCAGTTGTTAAGCTGATATTAAAGTAGGGAGAAACAGCAGCCAATTTACTGATGACTGTCCATCTTACACGTGCTTGTTGAAGCTCAGCACAGTGACTGAATGTCACTGAACCATCTGGCAGAGTGCTGCTTACTTATAGACAAGATCAACAATAGTATCAAACCTTAGTCTCTGTTATTTCAGCTTTGTGGGATATCTGTAATATGATTCATTTTTGTTTTACATTTTTATTTTACTCTGTTATTATTAAAGGTAGATATCATTTTCCTGACAAAGGAAAATAAATGAACATGGTGTTTGTATCAAACTCTGTTATAGAAATTATTTCCCTCCTAACTAATCCTTGCATCACATAGGATATAGCTTACAGAAAGGGATTATGTGTTGGTAGGCACTGAAAACGATTATATGTGACGCTTTTCCTCAAGGTTGTACTTCACCTCTGCAAAGACCTTCTATGTTGTTACAATATCAAAGATCCTGAATTCACACAATAATAGAGGATTTCCATTAAATAGTTAACTTCACAAAGGAAGTTAACCACTTTCTGCTACACCTAGAAATTTAACTGAATATAAGTCAGAGGGTTAAAAACCAATTCCATCTTATAATATTTGTTCTGATATTTCTGTTCTGAAACATGCTTAACAACTTATTATTATGATTAAATACAATAGTCACTTTTAATTGTTTATTTATTTTTAATTTTTATTAAAAATAGATTTTCTCATATGATACAACCTGACCACAGGCCACAGTTTCTCCTCTCTCCATCCTTCTCCTCCATTTCCTCTTCAGAAAAGGGCAGGTCTGCAAGAGAGCACAGTCAAAGAGGACAAAATAGAATACAATAAGACAGGTGAAATCCCTCTTATTGAGGCTGGGCAAGGCAACTCAACATAAAAAGAGTCTGAAGAGCAGGCAAAAGATAATAGTCTTTTTTATGAACCTTTGTCATGGGATAAATGGTAGGGGTAAATTCAACCTTCAACTTTTCTGTTTTCTTAATTATATAAATAGAAGCCTAAACTCATTAAACATATGAAAAATAATGGCTAGCAGAGATCTTGAAGAATACTCCATCAACAATAAGTTATATTAAGACAGCATCACCATGATCAGCCTGTTTCTCCTTTACTCATCCTGGGAAACACTTCTGAAGACTGAGATTGACATTACTTCATTATAATCATTTTAAATGCCATCTGATTTTGTGATTGATCCTGCGAGGATGTTCTTCCTAACATTTTCTCCAACACCCCAATGTTGTGTTATGTCCTTGGTTCTCTTCTCCTTGGAACAGGAGAGAAGCTCCTTTAACATTCTCCTGGCTAACTTCTAAGAAATTTAACTTGAAAATTACCTCGAAAAATTGACTATGTTGAGATCCCTAGATGTATGCGTCCTTTTTTCTCTACAGACCAGAGAGACATTCAGACTTTACTTCCTCTCTCATATAGTCAAAATAAGAACTTTCTTATAAAGATCATTATTATGCGTCTTGAGGAAAAAAAAAAACCTTTGCATCCATGAAGAAGAAACAAAGAGATTTAATAAAATGCATTCTAACCTTCTCATCTAAGGAGTTTCTGCCTGTGATTTTAATAAAACAGCAAGCTTCTGGTGTTCTCTTCCCTTCATTTAAGACATAATGATGAAGGTCAATGGTTGTAAATATTTTTTGCCTACTCTGCTACAAGAACATGATCCCAGTACTCTTTCTGATGTTCCATATGGAAAGTCACTTAGATCCTGACCACTCATTGTCAGCAGTAAATCTGCACTAAGATATATTTTCACACACACTCATTTTGTACTTATCCTTCATATTTTTAAAATCAATTTTTCCTAAGATCAACCTGAATGATTCATGAGGGGAAAGAGAGGACTAATGAGGCACAACTGGACATTGAGTAGCTTTTAATTTTTATATTCCAAATGTGGCCCCTCAAGTCCATTTGGTGACAATCTTTGCTAAGCAAAGCTCTAAAGTTGCCAGAATTTGCTTTCCTAAAAAGAATGAAAACAAGATATTTACACAGGAATATACTAGAGTTTTTCTGTGATGTGGAGAAAATGCTGTGTTCTACAACATTCGTTTCTAAAATAACAGATAGTATGGAAATAATAAGACAGGTCCAAACACTAAAGCTTTAGTCGTCCAAGTATCTGTAGGAAAATGTTAGCTCAATATAAATTGTTCTGTACTCAAATCTCGAGTGTGAGATAATTGGCAAATTTGGTACCTGCAATGTTTTCTTTGCATGGCATTGTGTCTTTTTCTCCAAGTCAAACTTCTTTAAAGGAATTCTCTTTCAACCTATACCGGTATTACAAAAGCAGAAACTGTGAACTTCTGTGTCAGTCATTTGTTTCTGAACATTAGGGGAATACCTTTAAAGATTAATTTGCATTTTCAACCAAGAAATCTGGAAAGCTCCATTCTTCCTGAAACCACTGTAAATACAAATGGAAAGCAGTTATGTCATATTTTCATTTTATCATTTGCTTCTGGGAAAGCTTGTCACAGAAGCTGCAAAATATTAAGTTGCTGGGAAAATTCAATATATGCTAATGCAGTTTCACGTGCTAATGGTGTTTTCTTGCTCTGTGCCAGTTGTGTATGTTCTGCATATCATCCTGTGTACATATGTTGAAACAGAAAATATATGCATGGATACTGTGTACACCTACATCAATTTAGTCCTAGGAGAATCACATGTCTCCTCTAGAAAGTCATTTGAAGCCTCACTGTAGAGCAGGAAGACAGCAAGACGTGAGACAAGCTAAGGATATTTATAAAACAATGCAGATTGTTGCTTTTTGGCTTTTAGTTAAGAACAAGTGTAGAAAATCATGCAGGTGTGACCACTAGGAAGATGAGAAATGTGCAAGAGTCAAATAAGAAAGGCCTGGGAACATAGCTCATTTCTTGATGCTTCTTTGTCAGATCCAGAGTCTTCTTTAAGTAAGTTGCCTAAGAGGAATCACTCACTTAGCAGCAATATACTTGCACAACTAAGCCTGCCCTCCCTAGTCATTGGCCAGAAGTTCATAGTAACTAAGTCTCTACATCCTTTGGAGAAGCAAATTAAGATTGTTGACTTCCTTTTTAAAATTTTACTTGTGTTTTCTTTAGAAGTTTTAAAGTATAATTAAATAACTTACCTTCTCCCTTTTCCTCTTCAACCCCTCCCAGCTACCATCTCTGAACTTCCTCCTATGGCCCATTCCCCTTCAAGTTATTAGGAAGTCAACTTTAAAACATCTCTCCTAGAAATAACTGCACAAACAAAACTAGAAACATAGCAATGTCAACGGATATGTTAATGTGGAAGGGAGAAAACTGAATGATCTCCCACCACTAGACAAAGAACTAAAGGCAACTATTAAGTGCTGGAAGAAAAATTGGCATCACCAAAAGTCCCTTTGTTGGTTTGAAAAGTATCTGAGTATCCTATCCCCATAGCTTCCTGAACACATAGAACACACACACACACACACACACACACACACACACACACACACACACACAACACTGTTCAAATCAGAAGGCCTAGATACAGCAAGACACAAAGTTTTATCATAAATACTAGATTGAAAAGAGCATAGGTAGGGCTGGAGAGATGGCATGGTTTGCAAAGTGTTTGTTGCTCAGTCATGAGGACATGAATTTTTATTCCTAAAAACCATGGCAGTAAATGTTTGTAACCCTAACACTGGGATGCAAGACTAGGGTTAGTCAGTATTCTAGTCAAATTAATGAGCTTCAGGCTTAGTGAGAGACCCTGTTTCAGAAGATAAGGAAGAAAGCAACGAGGAAAGACATGAGGACATCATGACATCAACCACTGGCCTCCATGTACTGGTACACGTGGGGAGAGAGAGAGAGAGAGAGAGAGAGAGAGAGAGAGAGAGAGAGAGAGAGAGAGAGGCAGGTGTGAGGGAGGATTGGAGAGAGACACACAGAGAGACAGAGAGATAGAGACAGAGAGACAGAGAAACAGAGAGCAACAGAGAGACAGAGACAGAGACAGGGAGAGATGGATGACAGAGACGGGAAGATTGGGGAGAAGGAGGAAAAAATTATAAGGAAGGAAGCAAGGAAGGTAGGAAGAAAGGAAGCAAGAAAAGTAGATAGGAAGGAAGGAAAGATGGGAAAGATGGACTAGAAAGTACCTACAAGAAACCATTTTTGCTGATAAACTTAGAGAAGGAGATTACAGGACACTTGTACCTGGGCTGTAGGAAAACCCAGGAGGTATCCAGATCATTGAAATAGTGTTTATGTAAGGGACTGATTTACAACCTGGGGCTGACATAGACCTTTTTTGCTATGATGTACAGAATCTTTATAAAGCTCCTTTAATTTGTATCTTTTATTAGAAATGTTTTTCCTTTGCACTAACTTCAGGAGATGTACAAATACCAGAATGCCAAGAAACTTCCCTACTCAGTGTCACAGGGTCCTTGAGGCACAGGAATCAAGTTTTAGGTTCTTAATTCTGGTAATATTAGAAGGGAGATTAGTATGAAAGTTAAAATACATAACTATGTGTCCCCCACACATATATTGATCTCTTTGCCCCCTATAATTGAGCAGGAAGACCTTTGGTTTTCCTGTGTGTGACACTGACTTTCAGTGGTAAGTTCTACATGAAGAGTGGGTCAAATCCCCTATGTCGCAATATTTTACACATGTTGATGTTTGTGACTACTTACTGTATGACTACTTACATACAGAGATAAGCAGAATTGTTATGGAGTAATAAAATGTACTATATTTGTGGTAAATAGCTCCCCAAAGAACACTGTGCTAGAGCTATTTTGTAAAACAATAGTCTCTTAAATATTATAAGTGCATTTCTAAGTGATATCAAGACACTGCCATGTGATGGGCACTCACCACCTCTTTCAGAAGCAACTAATGAATGAAATTTAAGCTATATTCTGGATTCTATACCTGTGGTTTGACCCTCAGAAAGTAATTTTTAAATACTTTTTATTATTCTGTGAGAATTGCACGCATGTATACAAAGTATTTTGATTCTATCTATTCCAACTACGCCCTCCAACTCCCCCCAGACAACCTCCTACCACATACCCCTGCTGTAGTCATGTCCTCTAGTGCTATCCATATGTGCATGTACATAGGACTGTACACTGAAGTATAAAGAATCCTACCAGGGACACAGCTCTGAAGAAACTTGACTCTTTGTCTTCCAGCAGATATCAGCTATCAATAAGGTCCTCAGGTAGGGGCGGGGAATTTTGATTGGCTTGATCTTGTGTAGGTTTTGTGAAGGTGATCACAGTTGCTATGAGTTGATGAGTTCAAGGGTCCTTTGCTGTCTAGAAGATACCATTTTGCAGCAGCCTTTCCTAACCTCTACTCTATTTTGAAGGAAGAAGCCACTACAAAGAGCACCACCAATGCACACCTACCATGGCCAGTAACTGACCATGAATTAAAGTGACAAAAGACAAGCACCATCATCAAATCAGAAAAGCTGTAGTTAAACTCTAAGAGTTAAATTTAGGTCCTTACCTTCTAGAAATTTCTAAGAAGTAATCAAAAAGTATGTAACCCAAATGGGACAGCATTTCTTCTCCCATTTGCCCAGTCCTTTGTCCTTCCTAATCATATTTGGAATTAGTTAAATATTAAAGATTACATTCCCAGAGCACACATCCTTTACAGGAACCCATCACAGGCATTCTTTACAGTGAAGACAAGACTAATATTTAAACATTTCTGCACATCAAATATTATTTACACATATCTAATTAAGAAGTTACAGCATTTCACATCCTTCAAAAATCCCTTTGCTTAGTAGATAAATAATACCTAAGTACTTTATTAACATGCAATTTTAAGAAAATGTTTAGTCTTATAAAATGATAAAGATGTGAATCTAAAAATCAACCTAATTTGTAGAAACAAATCAGCACTTGCTATGTTTGTGTTAGTGACAGCATGTGAAAAAATATTCTAGAAAGTTTGAATAGATTGAGAATGCTCCAGATTCAGTTAATGCGCAGCTGCTTTCAAATCCATGGTTTAATTTTATCTTCTTCACCCTTTTAGCATCAAATCCTGGGAATCTTTAGTTCAGACACCTTTGCAGGTGCTACACAAAAGTAACCTTTCAATCAGATTAACTGCCAGACTGTGACATTTGATGTGTCATAATGTAAGGCTTTGTGAATTTTAAATGGTTCAGCAGATGAAGCTGAGATACATCAAAGAGTTCTTAAGGTGCAATTTAAAAACTAACTAGTGAAAAGGTGTTATATACAATTAAATGATGAAATAGTTAATTGGCTAGACATGGTGGCACAAGCCTATGATCTTACCACACAGATGGTGTAGGGCAGAGGAACAGGAGTACAAGACTAGTCTGGGTTACACAACACTTGTCTCAAGAATGACAAATGTCATCAGTGCCATTGTTATTGCCACATTCTGTGCACCTACTGAAAGAAATTGCACAAACTTCCTGTTTCTAAGAGAAATGCAATGATAATGATAATAGAATTTTCAAAGGCTGTTTGGAAACATTTGTGCATCTACCTTCCTACATGCCATGTTTATATTAATTGTATTCTAGTTAATCATCTAATTTTTTTTTTTTCTGAAGCAGCTATGGGCCAGAAAGTTTAACTAGCTGGATAAAGACGTTGAGCAGTATAAGTCCCTCTCATCTGTTCCTCTGCCTTCTTCAACCTTGGAACAAATGTTCCCATTTTCCTGACACAGAGACTCTTCCATGTGGATCATGATCAGACTTTCAAGTGGGCTTGTAAGTCTGAATTTGCTTGGGTGATTTGTAAAGTATTGTCACACACTATATACAGACTCTCAGCTAGCAAGGATGGTGCTAGAAAGCCTTCCCAACACTGACCTCAACTCATGAGTGGAATCAGGGCAAAAGGTGAGAGTCAATATGGAAATATATGAGGCATCTCTGGTTGGATTCAAGGGACTTTTACTTCCTTTAGATATTATCAGCTTTATAACATTTATAATAGAAATATATATTGCAGAATATCTTTCCATTTTAATAGAATTGTTACTTTAGATTGACATTGTACAGCCAGACAGTTAAAGATATATCCATCAAATAGATAGGATCAGACATTATCTTATCACATTTTACATTGGGCAAATTTGGGAGATATATTTGATTGCTTTAAAACAGAAAAATAAATAATTTTTGATTTAACTAGTACAAAAGAACTTAGAAGATCAAATTCAATAAAGAATTTTGCAGAAAATCAAGCAGTGTAAGTCCAAGGAATTATGTCCAAAGTTGATACTTTGTAATAATCTCCACTCATATTCTCTCATTCAGACTCCATCCACAGTTACTCATCATGTTTATTTAGCAGGACCCTCAACAAATGGTAAATTAAAAATGTGTTGTACTAATAGGCACTGCTAGATGTGTTTTTGTATCCAACTATCTAATTATCCTTCTGTCTTAGTTAATGTTCTACTGTTGTGAAGAGATACTATGACTAAAGCAACTTCTAAGAGAAAGAGTAAAATTGGGGCTTGGTTACAGATTCAGAGGGTGAGTCCATGAGCATCATTGTGGGAAGCATAGCAACAGGCAGGAAGGAAGGCATGGTGCTGGGACCGTAGTTGATAGCTTACATATGATCCATACACAGGATGCAGACAGGGAGCATGACTGGGCCTTGCATGGACTTTTGGAACCTCAAAACCAACCACGAGCAATACACCTCCTCCAACAAGGCCACACCTACTCCAGCAAAGCAATATCTCTTAATCCTCCCGAAACAGTTCCACTTACTTAGGACTAAGCATTCAAGCATATGAGCCCATGGGGGCCAGTCTTTTTCAAACCATCATGCCATGCTAAAATTCATCAAATAAAAGCATTTATAATTTAATCACCCATTTAAAATGTGTTAGACCTTCTGATGAGAAGCATTAGCTTTCTTATAACTGATGGAATTTGAAAAAGAAATCTTTACAACAGGAAAGACAATACATAGCCAAATGTGATTGTAACTAGGCAGGCAAATCTCTGTGTTCAAGGTCATCCTGATGTACATAATGATTTCTAGTATAGCCAGAGATGTATCCTCAGATACTGTCTCAAAAAAAAAAAGAAAACAAACAAAAGACTAAGAAGAAAACATAAAATTTAAGATCAGAACCTAAATTGAAGCAGAAATATAAAATATGCAATTAAATGTTAATAAAAGTTTTAAAAATAACAAATGGCTTCATAGATCCTTTTCAAAAACTTCCAATATTAATATTTTGGTGGATTTTATATTATTTTAATCATTGAATATATCCTGTGTAAAAATAAAAGAAAATAATAATGTTCACATACATTATTCAATCAAGATATATTTTTATAGGCAGGAAAAGAAATATTTAACCAATTGTCCACTTTTTTTTTGGTTTTTCAAGACAGGGGTTCTCTGTGTAGCTTTGGAGCCTTTCCTGGAACTCGCTCTGTACCCCATGGTGGCCTCGAACTCACAGAGATCCACCTGCCTCTGCTTCCCGAGTACTGGGATTAAAGGCGTGTGCCACCACTGCCCGACGTTTTGTTTTTTTTTTCAATGTTACTATTCTCACATTAATTTTGATCCTTGGATATTATTTTACCCACTATTTTATGTTTGATTAGTTAATTCTACTTTATAATATATATAAGATGAGGCCTATTTTTTGCTATTATATATACTATTTAATATATATATATATATTTATGTATATAATCTTTTTATGTAACATTGTCTTTTTTGATATCTGTAATTAATGAGCCAATTGTTTAATAAATTTAGATTTTTGCTAGTCATTTTCAAATGTAAAGGAGTAGAATTCAGAAGAAAATAGAATATGTGATGTGGTTTGGTTTATCCATATTAAATACACTTTCAACAAGAAAGTGTGGTGCCCATCTATAACAAGAGCATTGGGGAGGCAGAGACAGGAGAACTAGGAATTTGAAGTCAGTTGGAACTACATGACAATTTCTACTACGCAAATGTTTATCTTAAATATGTATGTGCATATTACTTAAATACATGTATTTTTTAACTAATTATAATATATTCTAGGATCCAAAGCTGAAACCTTTTAGTTATGTAGGTCCATCTTTATTACATAACCATCTATTATTTCATTTTTATGAGGAGTGATTAGATGTTAAACACTTTTCAATATGAGGAACACATGACTTAATCAAAACGAGGATTATGTTATACATTGAACAATTACTTCTATGGGTATGTATATACACAAAAATAACACACACATGTCTCCAAATATTTGCCTTTGACAGAAATATGAAGTAGAAATTCAACTGACTGTGACAAAGCTATATCTAGAGGAAGCCAAAGGTCTTTCCAGAGGGTAAAGCCAAGACTTAAGGAGTCTTGGTGATATTTGGCCTTTGAATATTAGCTGTTTCCTGCAATGAATTTCCTGCATGCTATTGTAACTTTTTCATTTCTAGAACGGTGTGTTTGATCATTCGTTGGGCACAATTTCCCCTATACAGTTAAATTATTTGGATAATTTCTCCCAACTGTGCTAACAGCAGTCACACAGTCAGACCCTAACTTCAGGCCTTCCTGTAATCTTCGTCATTAGCAACATCTGGCCAGGACCTTCTCTGGATGAAACTATTTTATCTGAGATACTTCCCAGACTTTCTAAGAACAGACCACAGATAGCATCCAGACTATCTGTTAGAGAAGGCCTGGTAAATGTACTAATTAAGCTGAAGCTTCTTTCTTTCTTTTTTTTTCTTCATTTTTCTTTATTAAGAAATTTTCTACTCACTCCACATACCACGCACAGATCCCACCTCCTCCCTCCTCCGACCCCCAGCCCTCTCTCCCAAGCCACCCCACATCTTTCTTTTAAGTGCTGTCTTAGTTCTAGATCTCCCTTTAATAATTTACTCAGAGCTAAAGGGCTTTTACATACCAGGTATGTAAAGGTAGCCTTGATGCAGGTTGCCTAGTTACTGAGTTCACTTCCCCCACCATGCCAGAAAATGGCACAGCTGAGATTAGGCTGAGACAGATCCAGCTCCAAAAGAAAACAAAGGCAGTTTTATTTTCACTCATGACTTAGTGACTGGTAGAATCCTAACATTTTACTTAACCACTTCTAAGAATATAGTTTGAGCACATATACTCCCTTTTTCAGATCTATTAACCAATTTAGCCTTGACTTGATTTATTCCTCATTAGCCACTTCCCCTTTGGGTTGCTATGATAGCTGACAATTACTGCTCTTTGTGAGGATCTTACTGTCCCTCCTTTTGACCCTGTAAGAATTCAAGCCTGTGTGACCTTGCCTTGGCCAGAGAATTGCTGCTTTGTATGAGCATATAACTGATAACCTCAGAGACTTGGGAGGACTAGATTGGGGAACTAGAGGAATGAGATGGAAGGTGAGGAAGAACTAGAAGAGGAGAACTAGATGGGAAAGAACTAGGTGGGGGAACCAGATGGGAAAGCACTAAATGGGAAAGAGATAGATGGGGAAGAACTAGATAGGAGAATTGAGATAGAACTTAGAAAGAACAGCAGAAAAGTGTAGAGAGAAATCAGGCAAGAAAGGAGCTAAGTAAGAGAGCAGAACAGAAGCTGTGTAGAGAGAGAACTGACTCAGAAGAATAAAGTATATGGACTAAAGAATTTCATGTACATAGTTTATTCAAGTATCCCTCAGATTAATTAACCTGCCATTGGTAGCATCTCTTCTGGAACTCTGGGAAAAGACTATAGAGGGGCTGGACCCCAATAGTCTTCGATACATATGTACCTATAGACATAATCTCATTTAATCTTTACAACCAATAACTCTGCAAAGTAGATATTACTTTTCCCAATTTGCAGAATAGAGTACTGAAGTTTAATAATTTAAATAAAGGTCATCAAGATGGAGTGCTGAGCAAGCTTCATAACCTGAGTTTGACCTTCAGAGACCATGTAAAGGAAGAAGAGAGCCAATTCTTTAAAAATTGTCCTCTGAATCCCCCCACACATATTATGACATGCATATTTGTTGCCCTCCCCATCACACACATTCTAACAATAAATAAGACAAAAAATTAAAAAGTGATCATTTTCCAAGATCGGAAACGTAATGACTAGAGTATCAGAATGATCGTTTTTTGAAAATCTATCCTCTCTAATGTAGTATAATAGTACCTCAGAGGCTGATCAATGAGATGAAAGAAGGAACCAAACCATAATCTGCAGCTCTTTCTCTTATTATTAAAAGAACTTAGCATTATTTTGCAATAGAAGACAAAATATAATCTTGAGTTAAAATTTGTGCTTATTTCAGGATAACTCATAAAGTAGGACCTGAAAAAGACTCCTAATGGAAAGGTAGGTGGGCATGTGAAAGCTTATGCTGAGTTCTTCAAGAAGAAGAGCCAAGCTGTGCAATCACAATGTGGTATTCTATTCTTGGAAGTTTAATAACAAAATAACTCCATGAGATAAGGAAAATAGTTTTTTTTTATATCAGTAATGATTGATTGTTTGAAGACATATTGTAATATGTATGTGGAAATCATGGCATTTAATTCTCATTTTGGCAGAAACACATATTAAGTCTATTTTAAAGAAGAGGTAAACGAAGTACCAAATGATCACAAATTCTGAGGAAGTTTATGAAATTTAGTGAGGCCATGAAGCTATTGGCATTATTTAAAGGCTAAGCATGTGTTCAGAATGTAGTATTCTCAGATACATGGATATTTGTTGCATGCATTCTACACTGAGCATGCCTGGTTGAGACATCAGGGACACTCAGAATTTCAGACCTGTGGAAGTGACATGGCAGCTTGTATCTGCCTTGGTGCCAGTGGTGATCTCCAGTATCCACTCTCTAGCACTGATTTATTATTGGCTTGAACTAAGCAACTCCTTGCCAATTTGGGATAGGAGTTCGTTCTCCCTCACAGAAAGACCGTATTCAAATTCCTTGAAAGTAACATTATCTTTCATGTCCAACTTTTTATGGAAAATTCTTCATATTGACTGTGGTCTCACAAGGTACATACATTTTTAACATAAGATAAAATAAATATTAGATTCTCTTTTTCACAAAATTGCCACAGGCGATGAGAAAAAGAGAGAAAAATAGACATCAATAAATAATACATAAAATAATAGAAACAGAATAATTTAGAAATATGAATAGATGTTTATTTCTTGGTGTTACATGCAGACTGGGCACTTTGTCATATCCAGTAAGACTATATTGTTTCTGAAAGGACAGATTGTGAAGTCAGAGGATATGGATAGATTTGAACTTTGGCTCTACTTCTAACTAATACTTCATGTTGGACAAATTCTCAACATGACTCAGTTCTAGTTCTCTCATATATAATGTGACCATCAGGCCATTTCTGTGACCAAATGTGCATCTAAAAATGATACTCATTTAAATCATAATTGTTGAAAAATAATTTAAGTATGTACTTTCCAAACCAGTGCTATATTTTGTAAAGCAGGTTCATATATTAGGTTCAGCACTACAAAAATCTGGAATAAAATCCTACAGTTTTACCCTCTCTGAGCTAGTTCTTTGAGTGATGAATGCAAATTTGTGAATTAATTATTGGGATACATTACAGGTTAGTTAAAAAATTTTAATATGAACTGCCAGCTGATTTCCAAAATTGGAGTAGGAAAGCAAAAGAAGAAAAACATAATATGAAAATCTAGTTACTTGTGGGGGAAAAAAGAAATCTATATGACAAGAAATAATTGAAAGGAAAACAAAACTAAAGTAATGACAAAGACAAGTATTTGAATATATGTTTGTAAAGAAATTGATTGTTAATTCAATTATTTTATATTATTCTTAAGTTTAGTGGGAGTCATAGCTGTAGTTATCTCCTCAAATGAGTCTAATAACATCCATCCATTTTATTCATAAATAGTACATTGAGGATAGAGCCTTCAAGTTTTAGAAGTAAACATTTTTAGTTGAAAATATATTCTTCTCTCATACTATATATTCCTACTACAATTTCTCCTCCATCCACTCCTCCCAGTGCCCTGTCACCTCCCCTCTCCCACAGATTCACTTCCCCTCTGTTTCCTTTTGGAAAAGAGTAGGTCTCCAAGAGCCAACCACCAAACATAACAAAACAAGATACACTAAGACAAGAAAAAAAAACCCCTCATATCAAGATTGGACAAGGCAACCCAATAGGAAGAAGCACGTTCTAAGAGCACACAGAGACACACCTGATCCTGCTGTTAGGAGTCCTAAAAAACCACCAAGCTAACAGCCATAATGTATATGCAGAGAGCCTGGTGTAGACACTTGCAGACCCTGTGCTTGCCTCTTCAGTCTCTATAAGCTCAAATGAGCCCAGCTTAGTTGATTAAGTGAGCCATGTCCTCCTGTGTCCTCCATCCTCTCTACCCCTACAATCTTTCCTGCAGTTTGGTTTTCAAAAGAAAGTTTGACTATCACCTCAGTGTTTCCAGTAATTTTTAAATCTATTAACCCATTTATGTGAGTTAGATGTAGAATTTTGTGCTTCTCCTAAAAGCTATGCATTAATTTGAGCAGTTAAGAGTTGGTACATAATTATTCAAAATATTTTATATGTCTTCTTTTGTTTTATAAAATATATGTTCTGCTTTACAATCTACATGGATTATCATATGCAATGTAAGTTTTAGTATTCATCATAAATTCCTCAAAATGAATGCATGTATACCTCATAAGGAAGCCTCAATTTATTTAAAAACATTTCCTGCCTCAAACCAATAAAAAAACTAAAAACCCTTTACTAATCGTGTTCTTTTACTAACTAGCATGGAAATTAAAACTTACCAAAGGATACTCAAACTTAGATACAAATATTTCTTAAATAATTATTTTAAATTATTGTTCAGGTAAGAACAAAATGAAAATTGCAAATTAGGATTAGTGATGAAGACAAAGACTAGAGAAATGAGGAAAGTGATTAAATTAGAAACTGTGAATGACAGTTGCTATGATTGTGTTTGACCAAGAGTAAGACAGTATGAAACTGCTCATATTAGTTACTGAATGCATTCATTTTTTTCCAAAAAAAGAAAGACCAACAAGAAAGAAAATAAAAACAAGTTTTGTAAAAATCAAAGAATTAGTACAAAACAACCTATAATAAAAATAGTTTAAATGGTTATGATGGTAGATGAGAGATACACCTTTCAAATGAGTGGAAAGATCTTCTTACTGTCAATATGGACTAGTCCCTTAATCAGATGCATTCATATTTTTGCTGTAAAGATGAAATATTATGGAGTACTTTAAAGCATATGCATGTTAGTTATTTTTATGTCAACTTAAGACAAGATAGTGTCTTTTGGGAATGAGGACTCCCAGTCGAGAAAATCCTTCCATAAGATTAGCCTATAGGCAAATCTGTGCAACATTTGCTTGATTAACGATTGACATGGGAGGGTCTGGACCATTATGGGCAGTGACATCCTGGGCATGTGGTCCTCCTTGTGTAAGAAAGCAGGCTAAGCACGATGAGGAGCAAGCCAGTAAGCAGCCTTCCTCCATGGCTCTTGCTTTCATTCTTGCCTCCCTGCCCTAACTTCTCTCAGTGATACAGTGTCAACTGAGAGTTATAAGATAAAATAAACCAGACTCCATGAGCTCCCATTAACTTGGTTCAGCTATTTCTGTAGTTTTTTCCCTTCATTATTCTGACTCCCCTTGCTCTTACAATCCTTTCTCCCTCTCTTCAACTGAACTCCAGGATCTTGGCCAAATGCTAGGCTGTGAGTCTCTGTATCTGCTTCCATCAGTTACTGGATGTAGGTTCTATGATGACAATTAGGGTAGACACCAATCTGAGTGCAGGAGAAGGCTAGTTCAAGCACCCTCTCCACCATTACATCAAAAGTTCTTGAAGAGTTCGGGCCAGGTCAAAGGGAGATTGTAAGTTAAAGAGCTAAAGAATGAGTTCAATTATACATGAACTAGTTAATAAATCCATGTCTCCCAACTTTGAAAAACTAGACATCTTGACTAATGTGCACAAAGTGCTAGATTCAGTCCTTGCTACCTCAATGGAAGGTCTTGCCACTTTTCTCAAATGCCCCCAATAGCTAAAAAGTTTCATGCATTCAGCATCATAATTAGGAATAATTGTTATTTCCCTTTGGAGAGCATTTTATTAGTAAAAATATATGACTTGGCCATAAGTGGTCCTAGTTTTAGAAACTGATTTACTACTACTGTTTCAATAAACATGTTCTACTATTTAACGAATTAACATATTTCTTGCCTACTTCACAAAGAAATTTTAATATATACTAACCTATTCTATATCTGAATTTCTGGTGATTTAAAACTTGATCCAATATCTATTTCTTTTATCAGGTGATAATTAAAATTGATCATGCTATGGCCTGAAAAGTTACCATAAATTAAGAGGAAATGGCACACCAGGAATCCAATTAATGAAGAAATAGTAAAAGTATTCTCAAATGAAATTATCTTCACCCTGGGGAATGTAGAGTTTTCTTTTTTTTTGAGATAAGGGCTTAGTAAATGTAAGCCCCTAATCTAGTGTTTGATTGCTCAAACAGTCCCTAAACTAAAATTGCATTTGATCCCCATCAAAATTGATTTTTTTAAATATAACATCTTAAGAAGATGAAAAGGATTATGAATAACTAGGACACTCTATTTATGCCTCCTATCAAGAGTTTCCAAGGATTTTTACAACTCTGTGCAGGACCTAAGGATAAAGAACAATGCATATTCTTTATCATATTACAGTATCATAACAAACATAACTTTGTAGTCGATGAAACCTTAAATAAAGCATAAAGACAATTTTAGGGCAGATGTTTTTAATCTTAATACATGAGATATCTGTTGCATTTCTTTTTATAAGCTGTTGTAGAGTTAACATATTTTGATACTAAATGTGATTTTTCACTGTAAACCTGGAGATATATGACACTGGCTTCAGTTTAATAGACAGGAGATAGGAATATCTCCTGTTTTATGAGATAGGAGTGCCACAGTGAGATAGGACAAGATAGCTCACTTGTCTAAACTGAGCCCAGCCAGTTAGAGACAAGTCTAGTATTTGATATCATATCTTCTAATGGCACAAGTATTGCTCATTCTTTTACACAGGTTTTTCACAATCACTTCATACTGCCATTTGTGGTTCCATAACTCTGTGGTTGGAATTACATGCTTTGGGAATACTTAGCATTCAGAAGATGCCAGTATCACCATTTCCAACAAGTGACTATCATTATACTTATTAACAGTCATGGTCTATTGTTCTTTGTGAAGTGAAAGCCTCTCCCTAGTACTTTATAACCAACAGTTTATCAAATATATATTAAGGTATGAAAGAGCAAGTTGCATTTTGGTGATAAATTTTACCAATCTGATTTTTTAAAAGCTCACTGAAGGAGAACTTTATTATGATGCAATCAGTGAAACTAGTGCTCACAGCTGAGGATGGCATGTTCCAGAGAGACAAGTTACAGGGAAAATTATTAGTGCTATTTCATAGCATGGCAGCAGAGCAGTCAATATGCTTATGGAGAGGCAAAACTGACTGATAGCAGACTTAGACTGACAGAGTCTTCTTCTTCAAAGGAATATATTAGGTGCATTAAATGTGCATTGTGTACAACTTAATATTCACTTTTCACTAAAACCTCAATATTTCTGGGGTTAATCTTCTGAAATTGTCATATAACCAATTTTAAAGATTTGATTGTGATTTTACTGAGATGAATATCATTACAATGAAGGATCCAACATATTCAGAAGTCTTCAATAAACCATATATATGACATAGCATATGCTAACGAATTTTTCTTTAAATAGTATTATCAAAAAGCATTTTTTGTGATATACTTGAGTTTGTTTTCTATTTGTTCTCTTTTGGGAAAGGACAGTTGTTTTTCTGACTTAAGAACCTTTTGCAGAAAATGAGCCAATTACTGTGCTGTTACCTTGTTAGAGATCTCAGATGAGAGATTTAGAAAAGTTTATCAGGAAAGCCACTTGAGGTAAACTAAATTGAATTGTAGTTAGATGAGAATTTTAACTAATTTATTCCCCTGTTCCACTTGTATGATAGGTACATTTTTTTAAAAAAATATGTTGATTTTTTTATAAGGCAGTGCCAGATAGTGGAATAATTGCTTTTGAATAAAATTCCACGATTGTGCTGTAGTAAGATATTTGTCTTGAATAGCATACAGATGTATGTTGATGGAGAAACTGGTTTTAATGAGTTGAATGATCATTTTATAAGAAAGACAGATTCATTTAATTTGAGCCAGCTCACAGAAAGTCAATAAGAGATTGCCAATAGAAGCAATTACATGTTAAATGGAATTTGTACAGTACATTTGAGTGTAGAGCTTGCTTTTCAATTTTTTGCATAATTGCAAATGATTACATTGCAATGAGACAATGCACGCTGCACTTCCTGGGGAATGTCAGTGCTTCTCTTTGCTAACAGGCTGAAGACACAGTTTGAAGTCTAAGGTTGTGGCTGAACAGAATAGTATCAAAAGATAAAGAGGACAAGGAGAGACCCCGTTCAAGTTTTCAGACTGACAGAACTAAGTTTAATGACTGAGCAATGATGCCCACTCAGGAGAAAGAGCTTCACCTCAATAATTTAGGGCAATTTTTTTTCTTTTTTGCTAGCAATAATTTCTCTAGTTTTGCTGCTCCTTGTCACTCTTTCTTCTCTTGGGTCACTGGAAGATAATGTGTTTCTTATAATCTCATTCATGCACTCTGCAGTTGATAATAAACAGCTTGTGCAACTTTGAAAACTAGAAGACATTATTTAAATTCAATAACTTTTTGTTCATTGATAGGCACTCTTTGCTCCTCAAAAGTTACTGACTTGAATTCTAGTTTCACCCATCCAGTTTTAATGAAACGTGGCATATGCCAACCCTCATACTAGACTCCAACATAGATTTTACCTGTTCTTAACTATATTAAAATCTTAAATATAAAAATATGGGTAAGACACATTGTCCATTTCTAATGTGGCAAGAAATCAAATTTGCAAAAACATGTTTTTCAGTCATGTGCTCTAAGGAAATGCATGTTGTGGTCAAAAGAGTTATTGCTCCAGTGGAGATTCATTAGGAGAAATATATTTCTTTCTGGTCAATGAATTTTGTCTCTGGGTGGTAACATCCAAGACTGGTCAATGACCTGGTCAGGGGTCTGTACACAGACAGATGCTTTTCTTGAATCTATGCTAAGGAGATGGGAGGGATTTACTTCTTGAGAGAATGAACTTTTCCTTCCCAGATTTCCTGTATTTTCTGCAGTCAAGCAGTAGCCATGTGGCTATGTGAATCTATCTGCTTTTGCAAGCCCTACTCAGGAAAGCGTTAACACTCCCTGCTTTCTTCTTTTTAGACCTTCCTATTGTCCATAAGTGGGTATGCTTTCCCAGATACCATGGCCTTTCTTACTCTTTTTTCAAAGCTTAACTGCCCCTCCTGCCACTTTGTGTCTACTTACAAGGAGCATGACTTTCTCTTCTCTCTCCCTTCTCCAGTGATCCTCCAAGATTTATAGCTTGCCTGCCCTGGGGCATTTCTTTAAAAAAAAGTCAATAAAATTGGATTTATACTTTCTTCTGAGTCTGTTTTTAAATTATTTTAAGAAGGATGCTAATTTCTAGAAAAGTTTTGCAAGCTACAAAATTTCCTGAAAACAGCTAAGTCTCATGGCCCTTGAAATAATGACAGATGTCTGGGTTTTTAAACTTCTCTTATCTTGTGAATTGTTGGTTGACTCCGGTCTGTATCTCTCCAGCTGGTATTTGTAAAGCATATAACTAATTAGGTCAAAGACACTTGAAAAGTTCCTTTATCTTTACTGAGCATAAATTGTCAAATAGATCTGGAAAGGCACCAGTGTCAAATCTCACCATAGTAACGATACTTGGTACTTTTATATGTAGGATGTTTTTGTATTGCCTCCAATAAATTTTGTCACCAAAATACTTTTTTAATCAAAAACATATACAAAATTGCCTTGTAACAATTGATAAGAGTCAACTCTCTGGTCTGATGTTTGTTGTACAGAACTTGGAAGAGTTGGGTTTTATAAGATCTGGCATGTAACTAGAGAGAAAATGGTAGACCAGTGATCCTGAAAACAGCCCATATGCTGTTGATCCAATAGAGCAGACATACACTGCTAGCCAGCAGTCTAGAGGAACATCATTCTGCCAAGCCTGGTCCTCTTCTACTTGTTGACCTCCAGTCTAGATGAGTGACGCCCTACTAAGCCTGTTCCTCTCCCATTTGTTGACATGCAGTTTAAACAAGCATCTGTCTTTTACCCTTGGTCCTCTTCTATTTGTCATGTGCAGAGATGAAATCAACACTCTCAGACTAGGTATTATCTGGCCTGTACACTTACAATTCCTATTTAAATTTTGCTTTATTTGCTTAGGGATTCACAGCTGAAAGAGTGTGGATTTGTAGCAATTATTCAACTCATTATATCAGCACAAACAGATAGTACAGATACAATCCAGATAACTTAGTCCATAATTAAAATGTTGTGTAGTAGATTTGTGTCTGTTTGTTCAAATGCTATCCAATTATCCAAACTCCTCTGGATTTATGCCTTAAAGCTGATGGTTTGAAGAGGACTAGAAAAATTCTGGTTTTGCTGTAAGTATTATATAACAATATTCCTTTATTTTTTCTATGTTGATTTCTTAGAGATTTACTTGTGGTGTGTGATGTGTGTCTGTGTGTGCGTGTGTGTGCATGTGTGTGCACTTGCACAAGTGTATTTAGGCATGCAAGTGTCAAAGTTGCCAAAAGAAATCTTCAGATCCCCTGGAGCTGGATGGTCCTGGGAACTGAACTTGAGCAGCAGGCTGTATTAAGCATTGTGTCATCTCTCTATCCTAAACCTTCCTGTATTCTAATTCTTAATACTATACTAAAGAAAATTGGTATATATATATATATATATATATATATATATATATATATATATATACAGTGTCCATTTCTAGGGTGACTGTACAATTCATCTTCTAAGAGAAGCCACTCCTGAAAGTAAACTAAGTCATTGGTCATAAGTATTCTAGGATAACAATGAAAACTGATTATACTGTTTTCTCAGACACCTGTTTGTATTTTTAAAAATTTTCAGACAATATATTTTGATCATATTCCTTCACCTCCCCCATCTCCTCCTGGATCCTCCCCACCTCCACACCCACACTTTCTCTCTCTAAGAAAGAAAAAAAAGAAAAATCAAAATAAACAAACAAAACCACACATAAAACAACAAATACTAAACAAAACAAAAAGCACATAGAAAACATTTGATTCCATTTTGTGTTGGCCAATTACTCCTGGGCATGGGGACTGCTCTGCAGTGTGATTGATAAAGCTAGTGTCACTCTATTGGAGAAAACTGATTTTCTCTTTCCCAGCAAGTGTCAGTGGCAAATTGCTTATTGGCTAGAGGTAGAACTTCATGCTTCTTCCCCTTCCTCATCCTCTGGATTTTATCTGGTTTGAACTTGTGCAGGTCTTGTGCATGCCGTCAGATAAGTCTATTTTATCAAATTTTCATGTCTTGTGTTTTCAGGGGAGTACATACATATGCCCTGTGGTGGCAAAGGATGAGTCAAGATTTATACCATATCAGGAAAGGCAGTAGCTTGACTGTACTGATCTTTAATTAGATCTATTTGTTCAGAAGAAATGACTTTTGAAGACTTTATTCTCAGCTTTCCAGTTTTTACAGTTTAAACCAGAAGGATTGCAGACCTTGTGGCACCGTTCTTATGTGCATCTCTGGCATGTTATATAGCTTTCTTAAATCATCAAATATCTACATTGCCCTATAAGTACCTAAAAGTAAAAGTGGTTGCTTTAAGGTAATATACACCTAGGTGTGGTAAGAGGTTAATGCTCTTACTGTAATTGATTCCCTCTTCTCTGCTATCTGTTGATGTGTGACTTCACCATGTCTATACTATCATATTATTTCTTGTAGAGACATTCTCTCTATGTGTAGGTTTTTTTTTTGTTTCTTGTACTGTTTTATGGGATGAGTTAAAATATGCCATATAATTAAAAATTTTAAATTAATTGACAACTTAGGTTTATACATAATCCTAAAGGGCAGTATTTATGGTGGTATTATGCAGAATTCTTAAAAATTGGGAACAACCATGTTGTGTCTTCCTAAGTAAATGGATTTTTAAAATGCTGCATATCTATTAAATAGAATGTTACCCAAGAAAAAATAGCTCTAAGATGATCATGTACCTATATTTTGAATGTTCACGATGTCAAAGCTATATTAAAAGTCTTCATAGTATGTGATGCCAGCTCTATGACATTTGGGAAGGAATAAAAGTCATAGAAGTAGTAAAAAAAAAAAAAAAGATAAGCGTTATCAGGGTGCACAGTAAGAAAGGAAAGGAAATGAAAATTTCAAAAATATGGGAAAGGAAAGGGGCCCCTCACTGGATACTGGGTGAAGGCTTCTTGAAGCTGAGAGTAGTAAAATCTAACACAATTAATTTTTGTCTATTGTTTTACAATTTCATACATGAGTATGATGTATTTTGACCATTTTCACCCCATTGCCGCTTCTCTTTCCCTTCCCACTTACACTGAAACCCTTCTTCCCAGCAGGTTCCCTCCCATTTTGATGTATTGCATTCTTTTGTTTTGCTTGTGGGGACCCACTGAGTTTAATTGCTGTTGCTTGAAAGAATATTGTGAGGGTGTGGTTCCTTGCTGGAGCAAGGACAGGAAAGACTGTCCACATGCAACAGCTCCTTGGAAGAAGGTGTGCCTCTTGAGCCCCATACCAGCTCATAATGGAATGCTGAGAGGCCCCATGTTGTGTAGGTCTAGTGTAAGTATCCACAAGTCTGGTGGTATTGTGTTCCCCAAAATATTGTGCACCCTAATAAACTTATCTGGGGTCAGAGAACAGAACAGCCACTAGATACAGAGGCCAGAAAATGGTGTCACACACACCTTTAATCCTAGCATTCCAGAGGCAGAAATCCTTCTGGATCTCTGAGTTTAAAGCCACACTGAAAACAGCCAGGCATGGTGACACACGCCTTTAATCCCAGGAAGTGAGCCTTTAATCCCAGGGAGTGATGGCAGAAAGCAGAAAGGTACATAAGGCTTGAAGACCAGAAACTAGAAGCTTTTGGCTGGTTAAGCATTCAGGCTTTCGAGAAGTAGTTCAGCTGAGATCCATTTTGGATGAGGACTCAGAGGCTTCCAGTCTGAGCAAACAGGATCAGCTGAGGAACTGGTGAGGCGAGGTAGCTGTGGCTTGTTCTACTTCTCTGATCTTCCAGCATTCACCCCAATAACTGGCCTCAGGTTGATTTTATTAATAAAACTCTTTAAGATCCATGCTACACATAAGTGCTGTCAGTCCATGAATGCAAGCACTTCTGAGAGTCTAGAATAAACTGTTTTACAGACCTATTCCTCATCTTCCCTCTCTTATATTCTTTCAACGCTTTTTTTCTGAAATTTCCCTGATCCTTGAAGAGGATGATGTAGATGTCATAGATGTATCATTTAAGAATGAGCAGTCAACAGTCATTTATTCTCAGCATGTAGACTAGCTCTCTGCTATAGCATCATTCACAGCATAAAGAAATTCCTTGACCAAGGCTGAGAACAGTGCTAATCTCTCTGTATAAACATAATGCTTAGAAGGCAGTTGGACATCAAATCCAGTTAGTAAAATAACAGTGCTAGATTTCTCCCTTGTGCCTCTGGTCTCTCAGCCCTAGACTTTCCACCAGGTATATAGTACCAGGCTTGAGTTCCTTCCTGTGCAGTGAACCTCAGAGGCCATCATAAAGTGATTGGCTAACCCATTAAGAGTCATGACTCTATTGCAGCTATAGAAACACATTTTCCCTTGCAGGTCAGCCTTGTGGTATCAAAGAGAACATAATCCAAATTTTCTGTGTGATAGCCATCTTTACGTGGCTTATTTTAAAGACTTTATTTTTAAAAACTATTTGTTTATGTAACTGTATGTCTACGTATATTTTTACATATATTGTAAACTATTTCATCTGAATCAGTCTTATTGTGAACCTATTGCTTCAAACTGTAGCATTTTAAGACTGAAACCCTCTGTGGCTGCTGGTTCCGCCCAATTTAGCTTCCCAACATGGCGGTGGTACATTTTTCACCAGTTGTGGGAGCGATCAACTCTCAGAAATAGTGGGTCTATGATTGTATTAAAGCAGAGTATAGCCCAGAAACCTCTTTATATATATATATATATATATATATATATATATATATATATATATATATATATATATATATATATACTAGTAAAGAACAACTCATTCTTGCCATACTGCCGGTCAAACACGCATGCCAGGAACCCGCCAGTAGGTCAAATGCGCGTTTTGCGGCGTCTAGCTGCCCATATGAGACATGAAGCAGGAACCTGGTTTTGGCTCTGTTTAGAATTGATTATTAAAAATTTTCAGGTTTAAGGTGGAAATTCGGGCCGTTGGGCGCCATTTGTAGCTGGGGAATTTCTCTCCAGCTCCCAAGTCCTGCCAGTCCCAGAACCCATTCATAAAATAAACACACAGACTCTTACATTATTTAAACTGCTTGGCCATTAGCTCAGGCCTATCATTGTCTAGCTCTTACTCTTATATTTAGCCCATTTCTATTAATCTCTACTTTGCCAAGTGGCTAGTGGCTTACTGGTACATCTTTCTTGTCCTGGCGGCGGCTCCAGGCAGTCTCCTCCTCCACCTTCCTGTTCCCTCAATGCTCCTCTCTGTTAGTCCCACCTATACTTCCTTTCTGGCTACTGGCCAATCAGTGCTTTATTAACATATTTGTCATACAGAACATCCCACAGCACCTTGGTGTCCTTCATCCCTTCTGGCTTTTAAATTCTTACTACTTCTTCTTCTGTGGGGTTCCCTGAGCCTCGAGGGGAGGTATTTGATGGGGACATCAATTTAAAACTGAGTATTTTAAGGTCTCTCATTCTCTGCACATTATTCAGTTTGGGGTTCTGTATTTGTTCCCATCTACTGCAAGAGGAAGCTTCTCTGATGGTGGCTGAGCAAAAAATGACCTATGAGCATAGCAAAATATTATTTGGAGTCATTTTATGGCTAGGTTCCTTTAACAGAGCTGTGTTTTTTCCTTAAGTCCCTGACCTTTCTAGTCTCAGGTTCTTGGCCTCCTGAGCAGTGTTGAGGATGGGTTCTATCTCATGGAGTGGGCCTCAGTGTGTGTCTCTGCATCTGTATGTGTTTCTTGTGCTTTTTCTTTGGCTTTTTGTGCTTGTTTTGTCTTATTCTGGTTTGGTTTTATCTTATCTTATTTATTACTATTATTTCTTTTGTAGATGTCTGTATTAGAGAGAGAGAGAGAGAGAGAGAGAGAGAGAGAGAGAGAGAGAGAGGAAGAGAGAGAGAGATAGGGAGAGAGAGAGAGAGAGAAGGGTATAGATTAGGGTGGGTGGGGAAATGGGGAGTATCTGGGAGGAAATGTGGTGGGGTAGTAGATATTTTGTAAGATGTGAATGTATCTGTGTATCTGTATGTATTAATGCAAATGTAGCTCAGATGCTGATACCTTCTTATATTGTGCACTACTTTGTTGTTCTGAGACAGGTCTCTGACTGAACCTGGAGCTTACTGGTTCAGCTAGACTGACTAGTCACAGAACACCAGGGAGCCTCCTGTTTCTTCCTGTTCCCATGGAAGTGTTCTGGCTCTATAGAGGAGTACCACCAAGCCTAACTCAAAAAAATGTACATGCTGAGATGCAAATTCAGGTTCTCAAGCCTGTTTGATATTTTACTGGCATCTTCCTGACTAATCTACTTCCCCAGCACCCAGACATTTTCAGGCAGAAAAAAAAAATGTCAAATTTAAACATATTTTTTCAAGTACATTTCAATGTTCTTTTGAGGTACTTTTTTGTTTTCTCTGAGCAACAAAGTGTGTTATAATGCTGCCATGGGTAAAAGAGTGAGGAAATTTCCATACAGACGCCAGGTGTGGACTTCACCTCAGTCTTTACAGGTTTTATCTCCATCAGAGAAACAATTCAGAGAAGAGATAAAATAAGGTGTGTGTTGTGAGGGTGTTTATTTCAAAGCAAAGGACACACTGGAGGAGTAAGTATAGACTTCTCAAGAGAGAGTTATATTCTGGAATTGGGTTCACCTGATTAATGAGCAAATGATAATCAAATGGGGAGTTTTCATGGGTTGAACTTGTGTGGGTCTGTATTTTCCTAGAATAGGGTATGTTCCCCTTTTAAATCTCTATATGACATTTGGAAGTTTGTGTTTTGGAATACAAATGACATGAAAATTGCATTATAATGAAACAAAACACAACCATCATCCTGGTTCATCATATTTATTTTTTCTTTTTTTTTTATTCATTTTACATGGCAACCACAGATCCTCCTCTCAGCCCTCCCACTCTTCCTCACCCGCCTTCCTCAAGGCCCACCCCTCATCCCCTCCTCCAACAGGGCAAGTCCTCCCATGGGGGACAGCAAAGCCTGGTACATTCAGTTGAGGCAGGACCAAGCTCCTCCCTGCTGTATCAAGGGTAAGCAAGGTGTCTGACCATAGGTGATGGGATCCTTAAAGCCAGCTCCTGCACCAGGGATAGATCCTGATCCTACTTCCATGGGCTACATAACTGTCTCCTATTTAAAAAAAATGACATTATGAAATTTGCAGGCAAATGGATAGAACTAGAAAATATCATCCTGAGTGAGGTAACCCAGACTCAGAAAGACAAACATGGTAGGTACTCACTCATAAGTAGATACCAGAGGTAAAGCTAAGGATAACCAGACTACAACCCACAGCTCCAGAGATGCTAGGAAACAAGGAGGACTCTAAGAGGGATGTATGGATCACCTTGGAAAGGGGAAACAAAGGAGATCCCTATAAGTAAACTGGAGGTGAGTGAGGGCAATAGAGGGGAGGGAATGGGGGAATGAGAACAGGAGAGAACAGGTTGGTCAAGCTGGGGGAGAGACAGAGTTGGAGAGCAATGAAAGAGATATCTTGATAGAGGGAGACATTATGGGGTGAGGGAGAAACCTGGAGCTAGGGAATTTCCCAGGAACCCACAGGGATGACCCCAGACTAGACTCCTAGCAATAGTGGTGAGGGTGTCTGAACTGGCCTACCCTGGTGATCAAATTGGTGAATACCCTAACTGTCATCATAGAGCCTTCATCCAATAACTTAAGGAAGCAGATGCAGAGATCCACAACCAAGCACCAGGCTGAAATAAAAGAATCCAGTCAAAGAAATGAAAGAGGGATTATGTGAGCAAGGAGGATCCAGATCAGGACTGGAAAATCTACAGAGACAACTGAACCAAGCTCAAAGGAACTCACTAACTTTAGATCTACAGCTGTGTAACCTGCATGGGACCAGACTAGATCTGGTTCATCACACTAGTTCCCACTGGTTTGGGACCAATATGATACTAAAGTCTACTTATGTAATTATGTCAGTATCAGCTACCCTGAATTTGACTATTGTTAGTTTTTTTGTTTGATTGCTTGTTTGTTTGAGGGAGTTTTATTTTTATTTTATTTTTGTTTTAATATGTTTCTGTCCTATTCTCAATTGGGTTTTTGCAGAAATTAAATTAACCAATTAAATAACAAAAGATAATTCCTATTTTTATTTTATTTATGTTTCTTTTAAGAAAAATCCAGCTGTGAGCTTCTTTCTCCCTTGTCTTGTCCAACTGGGGATAAGACTATCCTAAACTTACTAGATTTTTCTATGATGTTAACTATTTTTCACATTTGTCATATTTTGATTATAGAGCCATCAAGTGACAATAATTACCCATGACACATGAGGCAATAGAGTCTTGCTTCTGCCATCAATATCTTTCCTGGTGTCTTCTAGAAAGTTCCTTCGGATTCAATGCCCAGCTCAACATTGTCTTTTTGCTTTGCATATCAAGCCCATCAATTTGGATCAATTTATCCACAAATTCTTTCAATTAGAATAATATTTTTTCATAAATCATTAATGGTTAATTATATAAGCAACTAATCTACATTTCCACAATATTGACAGGTAAGAGGAGCAATGGGTTAGCATGTTAAAATCACATTTTAACCAAGATTTCAGTGATTTTCTCTGAGAAGTAAGTAGAAGTAAAGAGGAGTTGAGAAATGTCTAAGAAGTTTTAGAATTCTGTACTTGGCTAATTGTTTAGAGACCCTGCTTTCAAATATGGAAAAATTATTTTTGAAGCCTGATTTGGGGAATCTTTATTTCATTTAAAAAATGTGACACCAACATTTTTCTAATTTTTTTTTCACCTAGCCAGATGAGAAGTGTTTCTTCTTTCTCTGTTACTATTGTATTAAGAACAAAATGAGTGAAAGATAACAGATGATGGGGGAGGTAAAGAAGAATGAAGGAAAACCTCACTGGAAAGTAAAAATATCAGCAAATCTGTAAAGCCAAGGACAGAAATCTATTTAAGAGCTGTAGTACGTGTGTGTGGCAGGGGTAGGGGGTGGACAACTTGATCAGTCTTTCTGTGTTTGAAAATGGGTGCTACTCAAATTTAAGCTCTACCACACAGAAGTAGATAGAAACCATGTTTCCTTATGATTATGTTTCCAAGACTTGCTCCAGGTACTTGCAAAACTAGCATTCCTGGCATTAAAACAAAGTGGCCCTGAGAAGATGTACATCTCTAGACTAGAGAGAAATTACAGTTGAGTCTTCCAATGTAAATACTGTAGAAACAAGGAGCTCAAGTACTAGGAGTCTAGAAGTAGGTTAAAATTATTCAAACCCAGGGAACACTCAGATCTTGGTCAAGTACACTTTATATTCTTATGATCTGTTCACCAACTGCTGCTTCTGACATTCATAGCATTTGGGTTTATTGGCTATTTGCCTGTCTGGATTTGGGGTTCATATGTTTATTCATTTGTTTCTTAAAAGCACTTTCAAATTATGTAGCACTTGACTGAGACTGATAAAGATTTGTAGTCTTCAAAAGCTCAGTATAAAATAGATTCAAAGATTCAGATTTATTTCATAAAATGGCCTTAGCTGAGTATCCACTTTGGAAACTGACTTTGTTCAATTTCTGTTATTTAAACATTCTGTTCCCACAAGGAATTCTATAGTTTGTCCCCTTAAATGCTGAAGTGATAAAATACTTCTTTAGGTAGTAAAGAAAGGCATTTGGATGGCAAAGATAGTAACTTATTAACACTGAACAGGAGTGGAAATTTTAAAATTAATACCATGCTGCTGATGGATTCTCAAAGTGTCCAATTAAAGCATTGCAAATGCCAAGGTTTTATGCACTGAGGCTCACCAAGTATGGGTAACAGAGATGCCTGGATTTATGAGAGCAAATCGTGTTAAAAATAGTGATGATGGTGAACTAAAATCAAAAAATATATTCCAGACACCATGAGATACTGAGGGGTTAGAAGTGTTTGTCATACAAGCTGGAGAGCCTGAGCTCTGTCCCTGCAACTCACAATAAAAAAAAAGAGAAACAATTACCAAAAGTTGTCCACTGATTTCCATAGTGTGCCATGGCACACGCATTCTATGCCACTCACCCACTAGTATTTCATACACACATACACATACAATAACAATAATAATAATAATAATAATAATAATAATAATAATAAGTAAAGCTTTATAAAGGCATCCACATTCTATTGAATGAGACTTGGAAAGACATTGGTCTTTTTAAAAAGCAATTATAGAAATACTATCTGCCAGCTTTTATTTAGTATTGTAAAGTAAAGCATGAAGGGATAGGTAAGAAAAATGGAACAGGAAACAACTTGAAGGCCTCTTGGAGTCTGCCACATTTGTTTCTATTGTCTTTATTGCTTTTTTATTTTGATCTAATTGTAATTGAATACCTTTGACCTCGTTCTCCCAGCCTCTACTTCTTACTCTACTTAGCCACTTCAACCAGCAGCATTTTTATGTTAATTCCAATGCCATCAGCTTTTTATACTCATATAATTGTTACATTGGCTTCCTTTGGAGCTTCATGACAGTCCAGTAAAGAAATATTTTTTTCTGGGTTGATAGAGAATTAGCCATTCCAAGCTATTCCTAGCATACAAGCATTACCCAGGTCAGTCACCTGGCCAAGAGCTCACCTCTCAGAATGGCAAGTTCACTTTCATACCAAAGAGATTGGCAGAATAATTTTGAGGTGAAACACTGCATATTTCCTTCCCAGAATTCCCAGCCTCAGTGGCATCCATGGGAGCCTTCATATTGTTCTTCTGGGCCATGACTCACAGAGGTGTGTTTCTTTTTGGTCTCCTTCTTTTGGATGCTGATCACAACTCAAGCATGCTTTTTGTTATTTTCTGATAATTTGAGCTTCCTTACTTTCTCTAAAGCTCCCTTTTATACCAGTTGGCTTCCTACTGCCATAGGTAAAATCAAACAGCATGGGTTTTTGACCCTTCTCTTCTACATTCTCCTCCTTCAAGCAGGGGCCAAGATTTACAGCTTGCCTACCCTAGGATTTTTCTTTAAAATGCTAATAGACTCACTTGAGTCTGAAGTTGTTTTATTAATAAGACTAAGTACCCCGAGGGAACCCCGAATTCCCTGCTATCTTCACAACTGGTATCAATCTTCTGAAATAAAGAAGGTAACATTTACAAAGTCCAAAGAAGCTAATAACATATGCAGTAACTAATCCTGTTAAACTGGAAGCTTTTCCCTTCTCTCTGACCTGAATTCAGGTTGCATTTAATTAGTAAAAAGCAGGATTTCCTTAGTAAAAATGTATATTCGTGATGTCAGTGTAGTCCATGTTTGATCAAAGCAAACAATAGTTACTGAGGACTTGAGCATTTGTAAGAAAAGCCATGGTCCATGTCATGTCTCTAGATCACTCTGTACATTCCTTATTCCACACAGTGTGTTATGCCTGTGGTTAATTATAATGGCATTACATGGGAAGGTGAGTAGAATCTTGCTATGATCACTTTGACAGCCCCAGAGCCAGCAAAGCAGGTTGCTGTGGCTGATCTCAGGTGAAATTAATTGCTGAATGCGATTAGCTTTGGGTCACTTGGGATAAAAGCAGGGTCTTTATTTCATAATTGAAGGTGGACCTTAATGAGAAAGATTATTTTTGTACTGTTAATGATAATTATGATTCCAGAAGCATAAAATAAAGTTTTTGTGATGTGGAACACTATGGAAATATATGAAAGAGATGTTTTCTTCTGTATTAATCTGTTTAAAAATGTATCTTCCCACACTAGCAAGATGGCTCAGTGAGTAGAACACTTGCTGTGCAAGCCTGGCACCCTGAGTTACATTCCTGGAATCAATGTAAAGATGGGAGAAGAGAAGCAGCTCTAGATGCATTCTGTGACACATGTACCCACATGCGTACACACACCATCATCATCATCATCATCATCACCATCTTAAAATGTGTCTTCAAGCGAGGCGTGGTGCTATGAGCCCTTAGTCCCAGTTCTAGGGAATCAGAGGAAGGTGGATCTCTCTGAGTTTGAGGTCAGTCTGGAGTACAGTAGTGAGTTCTAAGATATCCTAGGCTATCTAGTGAGATGCAGTCTCAAAAAATTTTCTTTCTTCCATAACTACAAAAATATGTGAGCATAAATATCAATTTATGGCTATAAGTACTCAAATGCATTTCTATGGATCATTCAAGAATTCTTACCCAATGTCATTCTGAAACTGTTTGATAAGATGAGGTGAGGGTTTGATTTTAATTGTTAATATTTATATTTAAACATGAAATGATATGCCTCAATATTTTACCAATTAGTTTTAGTACCAGTAGAGAATG
>CABHPQ010143280.1:15000-24161 GCA_902168405.1 Peromyscus aztecus | reverse complement strand
ATATGTGTATGTAAAACAGCCAATTAATGCTCTTTGTTTAAATAAATAAGTACTTATCTTGTTAGTGTCAACTTATTAACATTAAGCATTAAACTATCAGCTATAAAATATAGCTCACGGTTCTAACACATTATACACACTCTTAAGTTGTGATGACTCGTAGGTAACTCAAAAAGCTCAGGTTACTGAGACAAATTCATTCACAACCACAAAAAAAAAAAAAAACCAAAAAAAAAAAAAACCCAGAAAGAAAGGTCTAAAAAGAAAACAGATAACACATAAACTTACTGTTTTCTTAAATTACAGTTATGGGGGTGTACACACGAGGTCAGGGCCAACTTGCAGGAGTTGGCTCCTTCCACCATGTAACCCACTAAAACATCTCACTGGTGATGATCTCAACTTTTAATGGAATATTTAATCTTTTACCTGGGCGATAATCATTTTCCAACTTCAATCAGACACTGAAATTTTGTATTATTAAATCTTACACCTGGATCAACTGGAAGAAAGTGTTTCCTTTCCTACCTAAAGTGGCTAAAGAATTTGAATTTTCAGGGTCACCTGTGGCATCTAGGGCTAGCAGCAGTCAGCACGTTCTAAATAAATGTGCTTTTCCAGTAAATGAATGGCATTTTTCTTTTAAAAAAAAAAAGAATTACACTAAAAACTGTGGAGCTTGCACTGTGTGGGGACTTTGTTCTCTTAACAATGGTTCCTAGGGAAAAGAAAACACTGGAATGGAAGCATACACTTGGGGAGACTGGGGATGCCACTTAGAGGTAACCACTGAAGCCCTAACTTTCCACATTATTGTTAAAAGCTGATTTTTTCAGTTAAAATAATTATCAAATCAAGGCAAGAACAGTACTGAAATTCTGAGGAATGGGGAGCAGTTGGAGCAGAAAACAGACATGGTGGGAGGTGTGACTTTCGGGGGTTCCTGCACAAACGAGCTGGCCCCACAGGAGGGTCCAGAGAATGGGGAGGGGTGACAGGAAGGAATTTAGATTTGTGAAATATAAGCAAATTTTTAATGAAATGTTGACTCAAAGACCCACTAAAAACAAAAGCAATCTCCTTACCTTATACTAGACTCAGTATTAGGTATGCACCAATGAATGGCCTATGAGGTATTATTATTCGCTAATTAACAAAAACATTTCGTTATTATTTGTATTTACAAGTTCTACTAGCGTTTCAATCCAATCACATAGTCACTACCAAATGCTGTGTTAAAAGTAGAGCAAATTTTCTGGAAAAATAACTGGAAAGAAGATAGTCTCAGAAAAAGTTCTAGCTATAAATTTACCATTTCTTGAATAAACAAACAGACTTTTTGTTTCATTTTTAAATCCTGACAATGTGATAAGCTGCCCAGTGCTTCCGAGACAGCACTTAGCCAACAGCTCCGGCTAAGACTCAGGAAGCGCTCCAGGACTGCAATGGTATTGAAGAGCACACACACTCTGCCTAGTGGCTGCGTTTCACTGCACTCTGCAGTGCTATCCAAATCTGGTCAGCATTTCAGAAAGCCAAATGACCCATCTTTAGTACTGCCCAGTTCACAGGGAGAATGTGATCATTTAGCTAACCTCCCACAGTAACTGTCCGAATAAAAACAGGTAGTGAGGGGCAACATTCTACTAGAAAAAGAAAAAGAGAAACAGACAATGGATAGAACTAATCATGGGAAAAGATAACAAAGACCTAGGATTCTAGCATCTGGCACTAAATGAACTTTTTTGTAAACTGAATGGCGGTTTCCAGAACTGCTCCAAGCATCATTCCTTTGCCAAGGCAGTAAACAGCTTTTATCAGCAATAATGATGGCATAATCCCCGCGAAAAGCAGAGCAACATATGGCAGCGGCCCTGCAAACGCCACCCCGGCAGAGTAGGGGGCTTTTATTACAACGTCCACTGTGGAAAATCTGCCAGGCAGCTTCTCTTTTTTCTCTTCTTCCCTCTTTATTATTTGTTTTTAAACAGGTTATCATCTTCCCTAAACTGATTATCACATTTAGGGATTTTAAACTGATTCTTTTTTCTTAAATACATCCACAGACACACACAAAGAGCATGTCACATCAAATGATGGATAGTAAAATAAATGGGGTTGCCAGTTCTGAAAAGGCATTAAAATGGTTGTTAGATCTCTAAACTTAGAAACAAATGCCTTTAATTGTGATGCTTCTATCAGCATCAAACACACTGACGTATACACGAACACCCGAGAAATAACTGCTCTCGTTGACTAAGAACAGGCAGTAAGAAATTTGGGTATATAAAAGTAACAGAGACAGAACACTACCATATAACAGATCAGAAACACAGTACAAAAAAACTACAAAAGAAACATAATCTATAAATGATCTTAGTCTAATTTTGTATTAAAACGTCACATCTCATAATATATAGCTATGATCTAAATGATCACAATGAAGTATTTTTTTAGCTCAACATCCTGTTTATCAATAAAATTGTAAAAGAGGGTACTCCTATAAAATATCTCCTAATGGCCCATGGGGTGAACTAATGAATCATAAATCCCACCTGGGTTTGCAGGGACAGACCCTATTTTCACTGACAATCAATGGCTGGCCTGTTTTTACCTGGGTTCTTGGTCTTTCATAAGACTTTTGATATACTCTGAGTGATGAAGATACAATTTTGATTTAGATTTTAAATGTTATAATGAACGGATCTGGGAAATGAGCTTACATTTAACATCTTATTATACACCTAGCTAAACACAAACCTTTGTTTATGTCGGGCAAATTTATCAGATGATGAAAAGCAAAAGAATGTTAATATTTTTGACATCTTTACCTATAAATATTTTTTCAGGCTGAAAGATGTATCTAATAGCTCCACTCACTGATGTGCACCACAGTTTACCACAGTGTCTATATTTCTGTTGTCAGTTTTACAGTATCTCCCTTCATTAAACCTATCAAGTTTTCCTTTTGATCATGCAACCAAGGCCAGAAGACAGATCTCTTCCTGGAACAGAGCGGTCTGCCAAGTCTTTCACAAGACCAGCTTAACCTCCCTATTGATTTTCTCAACAGTGCAGCCATTCATTGTTTGTGACATTTGGCTGTCGGCTCTTTAACACCCTTCAACCAAATCAATTTCATATTTTTGTCAATGCTCTGCAAGAGGATGAGTAAAACTACAAAGACACTTCACACAATTTAAAATGTAGATTTTCCTCAATTATACTTTTAGTTTATATAAGGCTTCTAAACCCTAGTTCATGTACTTATTTATAGTCTTGCAAAAAAAGGTGTAAAGATTTATAAATTGTAATTTTCCTACAGTCCTGACCTTATGCTTACTGTCTTTTTTAAATACTTAATTTTCTTAATGAAACTAATATTTATTTCTATCACAACCTACTTTCTCTAGAAGAGAAATAATGTTTTCTATGGGTTTCAACATTTAAATAATATGTAAAAAACACTGTGAAAGGTAATATACACAATATTATCGTTACTAAAGGCAACTGTGAGTCTAAATTTGCCATGCACTTAAGACTAAACACCACGGACTGCCTTCAGCTGCCAATGCAAAAACTCCCCTTGACATCAGTTGGAACGACATGTAAAAATCAAAGATACACATGCTCCAAACCGTGCCAAACCTCCCACCGTTCAGCAAATTCTGTAGGCACACATGAAGAGAAAGGAGTTGGGAACAAAATCTAAAGGAAGTTGGTGTTTTCTCTTTATTTTTGCTAGCAAATTTTAAATTAATATTTAGAATATTAATTTCTATACTGTCTCTTTATGGTTACTTATAAAAATACAGGTAAAGATCTTTGAAATACATTAGTGATCCATTTAAATGTATATTTTAAATAGAGAGCCAATGACTCATGGAAAAATTAGACTTCTTTGAAGATATTACATATTATGCATATGCATATATGCATAGTTTGTAAGTATATTAGTAGATGTTCCAAAAGTACCCTAACATAGTTATTTTGCACAGTAAGTAAAAATTAAGAAATTGCAAAAACAATGTTCTTAACAGAGGGAAAAGTTCATTTAGTATACTGAAGGCCTTGGCATAACAGAAAGACTGGCACCTACAAAAGCAACTTCAAGTGCAAAGCACTGGTCTTGTCCATCGGAACCCATAAAGACACTCACAATAAACTGACAATTCAAATAGCTAGTACCCTTCAGAGAATAGGATATACATATAGAAAGACAGTTGTCACCAAACATATATAATTATATTTTGTCAAATCTAGGACACTATCAGCAGTAAGACTTCTCATGATCTTATACGCTTTTGTACAAAAAGAAAATAGTCTTCGAGGTGTGGCAGCACACCTGTGACCCTAGCACTTGGGAGGCTGAGGCAGCATGATAGCCACAAAATCAAGGGCAGACTGGGCTATACAATTTCAGGACAGCCTGGGCTACAGATTGAGACTCTGGTGCGCGCGCGCGCGCGCGCGCACACACACACACACACACACACACACACACACACACCAATTGAACCATGACATGGTACCAATTCTAAGAGGCAGCCTCGTTTCTGAAATGCTAAAATGTTGAGGGTGGCTGAGTGTCTCAGCATCATTGAAACACAATGACACACTAGAGTAACACATACTGTGAGCTCTTCATGTGTGCCACTTTTAATTGTGTACATTAAATATTGTGACATAGCACTTTAAGTCACCTGAGGACATCAACATGACCTTCTTCTGGCTAACAAACTGAGTCCCATGCTATCCTCTCATTCTTTGTGGCTATGCTGCCCTATAAAGTACGGCACAATAAACACAGCACACACAAGAAAACCAGACCGCATCTGCTGAATCTGCAGATTTATCACTCTGGAAATTCAACAACTCAATCTATGGCACATTCTCCACCGCACTGAGAAGAAATCCTTTGTAAGTAGAATAGGTGTTTGAAAAACACTCTGCCACTCACTCGTTAGCTTCACTATCCTGGGAAAGCTGATTAATATCTCTAAGCCTCAGTTTTTTTTTACTGATAAAAATCAAAGCTCTAGCATACCTCTCCAAGACCCTGTGAGAATGAATAAGTTAAGTGAGGCCTTCATCTTAATAAAGGACTCGGCACTGTGCATGTGTTCCACAAACTTGTCTGCCCTTTTGCTGGGTATCACATCTCACCTTAAAGCCATCTAAAAGCTAATGGACACTTGACTGCAGAGCCTGCCTTTACAAAGACACAGGACACTGCTGATAGCCCTTTGGAAATCATTACACATGTCAAGAAGAATTTCTGTTTGTTCACTGTTGTGTATTTAGAATCTAGAACAAAGCCTAGCAAATAAGGAGTACTCAGACAACTTCACTTCTGAACTCACTAAAATTTAATGTAACAGAAACTCAATGAGGACAACGTATTAAAATGTTAATTTTTTTCTGCCTCTTTCATTTTAAATATAGTATTGCCCACAGCAAGACTGACTTTATAAAAATAATCGAACAGCAGCATTCTAATTAATTCAACTTTTTAAAATATCTCTCAAAAAATAGCACATTTTAAGATGTTGATGGAAAAGCTTAGTTGGTATAGGACACAACTGTTGTCTTCCTGCTGGGAGAAAAATCTAAAAATTAACATCATTCAGAACAAGACCCATGAAATTTGTAAGACTTGTAATCAAGAAACAATACCAAATACTGTATGTCTATAACAATGCTAGCAGTTGGGAGGGGACGGCAGGAGGACTGCCAGCTAGAGGCCAGTCTGATGCATAGTGCGTTCCAGACCCACCTCGGCTACACTGTGAGACTCTCCAAATGCCTCCCCACCAACTCAATAAGAAAGGGACAGGAAGAGGGAGATTGTAATAAGAAGTCACTTTAGTTACGAGTTAAGCATTGTAAAACAATTAAATATCCATGAGAGTTTGAAATGCTCTAGTCTGTGTGACACACAAACCAGAATCAAACTAGAGGTTATTAGTTATCTATAACAAAGGTGATCTATTGCACTCAAGGTAAATCTACAGAATAAAAGACAGCCAACAAACTGGACATGAACCTTCAACACATAAGGCTAGTACCTGATCAGTCCAAGGTACTTACTGATGCTGCTCCATGCCAGGCCCTGTGTGAGGCATCTGGCTGTACAAAGATAATAAGAAACACACCTATCACAAAAACCCATTAGAGGAGATAGCACTTAATTTAGATTGCAGTGATCTATTTGTGCCTCTGCAATTACAACCATCCTACAGGTTAAATTCATGGGTTAAAAAAAAAAAAAGATGGAACAAGATAGCCTACCAACATAGATCCAGTCCCTAGGCCATATTTCATTCATCTGAACAAATGATAAGGGGACAAGTTACTATAAAACAAATATAGGATCTTTGTGAAAAAGTTGAAAAACATAAAAAGCATGAGGAAGAAAAAATTTTAAATCCTAACTCCTTCACTGAAAGCTAAGCATTATAACATAAATATTTGGTTACAATTCTTTGGGTACTTTTCACCTAATTGAAAGTACATGTTGGGGGTGAACTCTATAGATGTCTTACTTTGCTTAATTAAGTACTTAAATTGCTTTATAAAATTAATATACTGAGTATTTCCCATGTTATTGGGCATTCTAAAACATGGCTTTAAATCATTACATTAAATTCTATCATAACATAATTTAACTAAACGACCTACTGTTGAACGTTCCAACCCTCCCCCATTTGTGGTACTAAGCAAGAGCTCCACATTTGGAGGTGGAGCTTTCCACTTTCATCCTATTGGGAATAATGGTGCAAACACCACCATCAAGTAGCCAATAGGAGAAATGGGGAAGTGTTCCTTCTCATAGATAATCCCAAGTAATAATAGCATATTCCTATTTTACAGCCCCAGATAAACTAATAGATATAAGCCTTGAGCATTAGCAGCTGCCAACAATAGCAAATGGGAGAAAGAAGCAGATATCAGCACCACCTAATATCAGAATGAAATACAACACATAAAGCACTCCCATAAAAAACAGAGAAGCCTGATTCTGACTTCACCTGTAGACCATCAGACAGCAGCAAATATAAAGAACAGAGGAAACTATTCAAGTACATCATGAGAAGTCTATAAAGTGTGAAACTACAGGACAAATATGACAGCTTGTTCAATAACAATGAAAAGCAAGTGAAAGAGAAACTGGGTAAAATGCTGTAAATTTAAAAAGACTAAAATATACATGTCAATTGTAATGGGAATATTTTGTTTTCATGCTGATTCAAACTCTCTGGATATGTAATATCAAGGAATTATTGCTAATATATTGGTATAATAATAAATTCATGACTAAATTATGGTGCTTCTTTAATAACTTGCTTTCTTAGGAGGACTTATTAAAACATGACAAGGAGGCCAGGCATGGTGATGCATGCCTTGAATCCCACCACTCAGGAAGCATATCTATGTGAGTTTGAGGCCAAGCTGGTCTCAATAGTGAGTTCCAGGCCAGCCAAGGTTACATAGTAAAACCCTGTCTCCAAACAAACAAACAAACAATCAGAACAGGGGAAATACTATATTTTGGATTTCCTTCAAATGATATGAAAAGGAGAAAGGCAAAGAAGGTAACAGTGGGACATGACTGGTTGTGAAGGTTAAGGATCTACTGTCCTTTTTTTTTTTTTTCCTTTTCTTTTTTTTATTAAAAGATTTTCCATTCATTTTCTCAGACCTCCCGCTCCCCTAGGCCCTCATTCCCCCGTCCCTTGCCTTCCATTACTCCCCCTCACCCCCAGTTTGCTCATGTAAATCTCATCCACTTCTCCATCACTAGGCGATCCTTACATTTTTCCTAGGGTTCTCCTTACTAGCTAGCCTCACTGGAGCTGTGGGTTGTAGTCTGGTTATCCTTTGTTTTACATCTAGTATCCACTTATGAGTGAGTACATACTATATTTGTCCTTCTGAGTCTGGGTCACTCACTCCATGCATTTGCCTGCAAACCTCATGATGTCATTGTTTTTCTCTGCTGAGTAGTACTCCATTGTGTATATGTACCACATATTCTTTATCCATTCTTCAGTTGAGGGGCATCTAGGATCAATGACCTCAACATAAATCCAGTTACTCTGAATCTGACAGAAGAGAAAGCAGGAAGTAGTCTTGAACACGTTGGCACTGGAAATCACTTCCTAAATATAACACCAGTAGCACAGACACTGAGAGCAACAATTAATAAATGGGACCTCTTGAAACTGAGAAGCTTTTGTAGGGCAAAGGACACGGTCAATAAGACAAAATGACAGCCCATAGAATGGGAAAAAATCTTCACCAACTCCACATCTGACAGAGGGCTGATCTCCAGAATATATAAAGAACTCAAGAAACTAGACATCAAAATACCCAACAGTCCAATTACAAAATGGGCTACAGAGCTAAATAGAGAATTTTCAACAGAAGAATCTCAAATGGCCGAAAGACATTTAAGGAACTGCTCAACATCCTTAGTTATCAGGGAAATGCAAATCAAAATGACTCTGAGATACCATCTTACACCTGTCAGAATGGCTAAGATCAAAAACACTGAAGACAGCTTATGTTGGAGAGAATGTGGAGCTAGGGGAACACTCCTTCACTGTTGGTGGGAATGCAAACTTGTACAACCACTTTGGAAATCAGTATGGCGATTTCTCAGAAAATTGGGAATCAATCTTCCTCAAGACTCAGCTACACCACTCTTGGGCATATACCCAAGAAATGTTCAATCATACCACAAGGACACATGCTCAACTATGTTCATAGCAGCATTGTTTGTAATAGCCAGAGCCTGGAAACAACCTGTCCTGTCTTCTGTGGCACAGCTCAAAATTCACATAAGTCAGAATTTAACACAGGAAGGAAGAAAGACTAAGGGTGTTGCTACTGTGATCATATACACATGTATATGCATATATATGTATAGATATATCTTTACAAATATTCCTAATACCTCAGTATTAATCTATAAAATATGTGGTAATAAATCTCTTAAGGTTTTATGAATCCATTTTCTAAAATGTACTAATCTACACTCCGATAAGCAATGTGTACAGTGTGTACATTTCTAAAATGTACTAATACACACTCCTATAAACAGTGTGCACAGTGTGGACATTTCTAAAATGTACTAATACACACTACTATAAGCAGTG
>CABHPQ010143280.1:0-12500 GCA_902168405.1 Peromyscus aztecus | reverse complement strand
TAAGCTGTAATTGCCTCAGCAGGCCTGCACTTTCGCTTGTAATTCTGTACCTCTCATCTCCCAGACGTTCTCTCAGCATCATTTCATGTTCTGGCTCCCTTCACTGAGCTCAGCTTATGACCTCGCTGCACCATGGCCGAAATGACTACTAAAAGCATAACAGAGACGGAATTCCATTACTTATTTTTAAAAGTTCTCTGGTGCCCTAATGTAATATTCTTTCGGGACTGTTGTCAAGGATACCAAGCACCGGCCATTAAAACCTTTTGTTTTCCAAGGCATTCCGTCTTTTATTAATAAATAAAGATAAAGATAATGTGCGTCCAGCCGATGGAAAGTCAGGGTATGTTTGCAATTTTCTCTCTCTATTCCAACCTTACTCTGTCCACAGTGTTTAGGAAATATAGATAATAGAAAAATCCACCTTAAAATTTTCTGTGTGCCCCATAGGACTATGCCAGACCAAAAAAATAATATAGGTAAGAATTAATTAACATATATATCTACAGCCTCGAGAACCAGTCCTTTTAAAATCTTATGGAAATTACATACTCACATTTAAGTAATCAAATGGAAACATTTATGGTATTAGTTTAGAAACAGAATTTGCAATCGCTCCATGTTAGAATGTCAATCTTTTATGGGCAAATGAAATTCCCCATGGACAAACTCAGAACAGTAGGACTAAATAACGAGGACACCTTATTAAATCCCCCAACTAGGTCTGCAGCACTTTAAGGCCAGCATTTACATAGAAAGGGTGGGTCTTAATATTTTAGAATTGGATAAAAAAAAATAAGTCAAGCAAATAATACCAAAAAGTGAAAATGTTCAATTGCCTTATCATGAAAGCCAAAGATAGCCTCAATAAAACTCAGGACAAAGACAGAGTTGACATAAAAATGTAAGTTTTTATGGGTTTTATGCACAAGATAAACTCTTTTCCCTATAAACCAAAGATGAAGATTTGTATCATATTTGAAATAAATTCTAAATAAAATCTATCAGGTTCTGATATACATAAAACAAGAAACAAGACATCAGCAATAAAAGACCTTCACAAAAACAATCCAATCACAAGGTCAAATGGGAGGCAGAGCCCACAAAAATCCTGCAGGACAAGGCAGGCAGGCTCCAAATGGCAGTTTGCATGCAAAGAACTTGGGACAACTAATCCCATGATGCTGGGTAATATTGGCCTCTTGTACCTTAAACTTCAATTGCTCTGGCCAAATGCTGGTCCTCCTTCCAGTGAGCACCATTAAGTTGATAAGATATGCTAAGTGCCTCTAGAAAAACATTTTTTTTTTTTAAAGAACTGAAGAGACTGGTTTTTTGGACTAGATAACATTAAATACAAAATGAAAACCCTGGGTGTGTGGATCTCTCCTCACTGCAAGGCTGAGAGAGACCAGATGCAAAGGGGTGAATTCTTTTATGCATGTAATAGTTCAGAAAACTGATACGATGTCAACATGAGTGTGTTTTACAATAAAGTCGGGTGTCAGAGCCAGAATGGATTCACTGTCTCTACAGGCCAGAGCATAGCCACTGTTGCTTAGAATTGAGTAAAGTTGTCAACTGAACTGATGTTTAGCTTCAGTATGAAGGCCTGAAAAAGAAGAGCTAGCAAGAGGAAAACTCACTGAAACAACTTTTTGAAGTAATATATTGGTTTATATTTTTAACCCCCATCTTTAGGAGGTCAGTTACTTCATCATTTGAAGGCAAAAAAAATAAAATAAATTACACATAATCAAAACACAAAGATATAAATGAAAGTCTTCAAAATTAGAGACATATTATATAATGCACACTCCATGAATTAACATCTTGCATGATCATCTCTGTTCAAAGTCTTCATTTACATCTCTAAAGACTCCAAAAAAAAATGTCACTGAAAGCAGAAGTCACCATGTGTGGAAGAGCATGCCTGGAATGAGTTCTCAGGAGGCAGGCAGAAAAATCACCCCAAGTTCAAGGCCAGACTGGTCTACATAGTGAATGCTTGCTTCAAAAATAATTGATTGATTGATTAATTGATTGATTTTTTTAAAGGCCATAAGGTCAAACCATTTCTACTTCTCTTGGCTAAAGAGCTATACATTAAACCAATACAGCAGCTTACTGCAGCATGCTTCTGAAATAAACTTCAATATCCAACAGTTAAGGATCCACTTACTCTCCCTGGATTCTTTTCCAGGACAAGCAATTTTGCCTACAATTAAGTAGGCACATCCCTTTCAATAACATTCTGAACAAAAGATGGTTCTAGGTTCAACAGGCCCTGCAAGCTCAAGAACAAAACAAGGCACACAGCAGTAGATCCAGATGCTGGATATTTCTTTTCCTGTCTTCCCTGTCACATAATAATGAAGGTAAGAATCCAGGGATAAAACAGCAAAGAGGAAGAAAAGTAGAGTCGTTATAAATGTCCTGTACCAACAGTTACAGACATAAAACCTGGCCATGCCAAGTGAAAAAGCACAGTAACTAGGGGTGCTGGATTACCACAAGAACTATCTACAATTGCTCTCCTCTCTCAAACCCAAACACTACCAAGGCTCATTTTAAAAACCTTGTCACGGAGACTAATTGACCTGCATTCACCTAATTATTCCAACAATTTAGGATCTTAAGCTATGGGATTTATGAGTCCGAGGGAACTTGGTAACAAGTCTAAATCCAACTGCTCAATGACTCTGTGACCCAGGTCAATTCATTAGACCTCTCTGGACATTAGTTTCTTCATCCAAAAACTAAAAATAACTGACTTTTGTGGATGCACGCAAAGGGCTATCCCAGTCTCTAAGCAATAATGCATTTAGAAGCTCTAGAAGAATCAGATAGACTGGATGACAAATCAAAAGGCTTGTGGCTCTTTGGGTACAATAACAAAGCAGAGACTCCACAGAGAGACTGCTGCAGAGCCTGCTCAGACTCCATCCAAATGTCAATGTCCCTTTCCTAGCAGTTCAATCAGAATGAGGTACAAAAGAGGAGGGACAAAGACACAGTCTCTGCCCATGAACTCATACACACATAGAACCTCCCAAAGCACGACAAAAACACAATTTTTCATACATGCTTTAAGTAAAAAAAAAAAATCTCAATATTGAAAGACACAGAGTACCAGTCCTACAAAATTACAGACAATGAAATAAGAAAGTCAGAGTTTTTTTTTTTTTTAATGGCTATTTCTTTTAAAAAGATGAAAAAGTATCATTCAAAGGTTTAGTCATTGCTAAGAAATCATATTAGGAGTCACTAATAAACCTCTGGTAGCAAACACGAGTCACAATATAAAAAGCCACACAGGAAAGGTCAGGAAAACAATGTTATCTGCTATTCACACTGTAGATTGCTGAAAAGCCAACACATGAGGGAGAGCATTTGGCCAGAGCACTATTAAATAAAGCCACGGTAAGTGGTATTGGAAGCAAAACAGACACACTGCCAATGCAAAACACACATCTACACACATGCACATATATCCTCTATTCTGGAAATTTTCTTTCATTGCAAAGTTGTCTCTGTCTACAGAAAAATTTTCTTGAAGACAGTTTAAAACCAGCATAATAGAAGACAAGTGTCAATTATTTATCTTCAGTATTTTCTTAAGTACTTAAGATAAAAGACCAAAGGCCAGACCTGTGAACACAAAAAGCATAAAAACAATCCGTCTGCTGACGATCTTATTTACAGAGTCATCTAAATGGCCCGCTGTCCAAACTGCTCCCCACAGCCCAGATACGAGCACCACACAATTGACAGATTACAGAATACTGTAAAGCCTTTGCTTTACACTAGGAGTTTTATGCTAGCAAAATAGTTCAAAATGGAGTGTAAATGCATGAGATGTCAGGAGTTTATTAGCTCAGTTCCAAACACGGGAAGGCCACTGGGAAGGTCTTAGAACACCTAAACATCACACAGCAGCCTTATCTCTTTTTCTCCCTGTCCTTATTCTTTCACTACTTATTGTCTGTACAGCAGACAGACTCTGATGGTCTACTGTTATCCAAAACTCAACTACCCAGACTCAGCAGAACTTACATGCTCTCTGGCTTCCCAGTTTGTAACCTCTTCATAAATCTGGGGTTTTGTCTCTCCTTGGCCCACATTAAATCTCACTAGCATCCCCTGTGAAGAAGTTATTTCACTTCATCTAGCATAACTGCTGTTCACATCTAAGTGGTAAGTAGTGCTTGCCTCCAATTCCGATCTTTCCTTCACTTTCTATAATCCCATTTCCCAAGAACTATTCTCAATCTCATCTTCTGGCAAACAAAGAATCAACAATAAAGTTTTCACTTGCTGAGCACCTGCTCTACTTCAAGAATGTCCAGTGTGTATTTCCCATCAATGCATTCGACCACACTGAAGTTTGACATGAAGGTAAAGGGCAAATGCAAATACACATTACCCCCATTTAACCACCACATTCTGTTTGTTTTGTTTTGCTGAGATAAACTTTGGTTATATAGCTCAGGCTGGCTTCAAACTCTTGATCCTCCTGTCTCAGCCTCCTGAGAGCTAGGATTAAGGTATATGCCACTATACACAGCTCTCTTTCTTTTGAATCTCATTTAATTGAAGTGACCGATATAAGACTCTATTGACTTGAGTGAGTCACAAATTTTCTGAATTTAAGTACAATCCACTTTTCCAAATTGTATTTATGGTTATCTGTGTAAGCATGTTTGTCTACATGCATGCAGGTATTGGCAAAGGCCAATAGTGTCACATGGACACTATGTATACCTCTGAAGGTGCCTTCTTTATTGATGATCATTCCCCTGCTTTGTTCCTGATGAACACACATGTAATGTCTGTGTATTTTATGTCTTAACTTTCTGACTAAGCATATTCTGGAAACTGGTTTTATACTGGTGCATGTAGCACCTCCTTTCCATAGGCTCACCATCATAATGATTAGGAACACCATCATTTATTTAGCCAGGCCCCAGCTAAAGAACATTTAAAATACTGCAAATCTTACACTCTTATGACCAATGCTACAAATATCTTCACAAACATTAACATTTCTCAGGTGCAACAGGGTATGAAGGCTAAACTTCAGATCAAAGGTTATACACAGCTACCATTTTGCTAGATATTGCTGAGCTCCTCTAAAAGAAAGGCCCTAACAATTTACATTACCACCAGTGACTATTTTCAATTTGTTAATTTCTGTTTGTTTAAGAGAAGCTCTCCCTGTATAGCCCAAGCAGGCCTGAGCCTTGTGATCTTCCTGCCTCAGCCTCCTGAGTGTTGGGATTACAGGGGTAGAACACCTGTAAATGGTCGGGCTGACACTGTCACACTTTTTGAAATTGGTTGATTTGAGTGACTTTTTTTTAAGCCGGTCTCCTGTTTTCCTTCTGATTGTTGAGAGTCAGCAGCAGAGAAGTGATCATGAGCCAGGGCTCTGCATGCCCTGGGTTCTGCCCTTGGCATGGGGCTATATATCATCGAGAAATCATTTAACTTCTCTGGCTCCACTTCCTCCTACATCAAATCTAGGAAAACTTCTACTCCAATGTCAAACATTCTTGTCAAAAATTACATAAGCCTGTAGTAGGACACATCTTTAGTCCCAGCACTCAGAGACACAGAGGCAGCCCAGTTTCTGTGAGTTCAAGGCCAGCCCAATCTACACAGCAAGTTCCAGGCCAGCCAGTGATGCACAGTGAAGCCCTGTCACTAAGTAAATAAATAATAAAATAATGAAATTTGATGAATTGATATATATGAAGTACCTAGAATTATGGCTGGTATACAGTAAGCATTCCATAAATGGTACTGATTTTTATCTTATTTTAAGTAAGGCTGAACCTATTCACACACAAGTTAGAGTTATTTGTATTGTCTTTTACTGTGTTTTATATCCTTTGCCAGTGTTTTATTGGATCTGGAATATATAGACCGCTATAAATCATTCACAAAAATCCCAACAGAAAACAGGCACAAAGATATAAATATTTTACACAAAAACAACAAAAAAAAAAACCACTAAAAACAAAGACTGAGATGTGTGCTCAGCAGTTCAGAGCACTTGTTGCTCTTGCAGAGGACCCAGGTTTGATTCCTAGCACTCACATGGCAGCTCACCACTGTCTGAAACTCCAGGGGATCCTATACCATCTTTTGACCTAGGCGGGTACCAGGCATGCACATGATGCACATGTAGGCAAAACACTCATACACATAAAATATTTAAAAACAATTTTAAGTAAAAGCAATTGATGTAAAAAGCAATCTAAGTAAAAAGCAATAGATTAAAAGTAGGTCTTAGTATCCCACCAACAATATACCTTTTAAATGTGTGAAAATGGGGCCTGGAGAGATGGCTCAGCAGTTAAGAACACATACTGCTTTTACAGAGGACCACAGCTCAGTTGCCAGCACAGATTAGGGGCCTCACAACCTCCTGAAATTATAGCTCCAAAAGATCTGACATTCTCTTCTGAACCACTGCACTGCACTCTTGTGTACAGAGACACATATAATTAAAAATGAAAATAAATCTTTTTTAAGTGTGGGAAAGTTAAACTTTGTGAGAGGTTTTATTCCCACCTCTCCAGCTATATTTCTCAGTTTCAGCTCAAACCTCTCCTTTGCCCAGAGAAACCTTCCTAGGCCTCTCTCTCTCAAGCCTCCTATGGCCTAGTCAGCGTCTCACACTTTCCATGATGATGTTATTTTATTTATTAACTGCCTTGGCATTTAATTGCATGGTCTTTGAAGGCAGCATACTTGTCAGCTAGACAACTGCTGCACATGCAATAGAAGAATATTTGACTCAGAAAAAGCAAGCAATATTTATCCATTTGATGATGCTGTTACAGTTAAACTGAAATTGGAACCTTCATGTGGTACAGATAGAAATACAAAATGGCACAGTCATTTTGGAAAACATGTGTCCGCTTATTGGAGACTAAGCATTAAAGCCCTCATAAGACCAAGAAATTCTATTTAGAAAACTGAAAATGTGTCCACACAAAAAAGTATGCATAAATATTGATCCAAATACCCATCAAGTGGTAAAAAGAATAAGTATCAACCAACAGAAAATTACTATGTGATGAAAAGAAGCTTTAACATGAAGAACTATGAAAACACTGTGCCAAGCAAAGGAAGCCAACAGAAAGACCACATACTGCATAAGCGCAATGATATGAAATGGCAGAATCAGGCAACTCCACAGAGACAATGAAGTAGTGATTACCTAGGACTGTTTGGAAAGGCGGACTAAGAGAAGATGGAGAGTGACTACTGATGAGTATGGGATTCCATTTGGGAATGATAAAGATGTATAAAATGCAGATTTGTGATGAGGACATGACTCTGTGAATATGCTGAAAGTTGTAAAATACCCACTTTAAAGGCATGAACTGTATAAGTATGCTAATGCATCTTACTTAAGCCAGTGTCGTAAAAAGTTAAGCTGAGCAAAAGCAAACTGTCACAACATTTGACAATGAAGAATAGAAGCGCCATCACTTCTCTGCTGAAACTGGCCTATTTCCTTCTGTCTTCACTAATAGAGATGGACCAGAAGAGGAAGTCATTTGCCTTACTTTCTTTTGATCAACATTCCCACACAAGCCTTAGCTCTAGCAACTATGGACCTAGACCTGTTCTACACAACACTGCTTCATGGGGCAATGGTAAGATGAGAGGATGAGACACAAGTGTTCTGATTTAGCACTGATAAGTGTGGAAAGCAGGAAGATCACACTCGAGTCACACAGTGCCATTCTGGTCCTTCCTGTGTGTTCTACGGCAGCCAGAGTTCTCATTCTTTCCTCTTTAATTATCATTCAATGTATGCCATCATTATTCTCTATGTTTTACACTATTGGTTCACAAAATCCCTTTACACCTTGTATAAAGATGCTACACTAAGTACTAATGTGTACTTAGAAAAGGTTGATTTGTGTCTTTTGCCCTCAACCCAGAACTTTTTGTTTTAAAGTACTCTCCAAATCACCTTTGAGAGAAGCCACATCACAAAAATGTCCTAGAAAATGAACAGGAAGGTAAACAGAAACAGGAAAGACCGGACTTCAAATGAAATACCTCAGTTGAACCTGCTCTGCATTTGCGAGCTGTGAACTCAGGCAAGGCAGTTAGCATTATTAATCCTTAAGTTTCCTAGCTCATAGAATTAGGGCAGTATAAATTCACAGTGGAGTACATAATTTTTTACATAGTAGAAATTCTGTATTAACTGCCTCCTTTCTCCTTCCCCTAATCATATTTCAATAGGAAGCTTCCAAAAAACCTTAAATCTCAAAGATACATTCTTTAGGTCAGTGTATACCCTGGAACGTCAGGGTTAATATACATGGTAGCTACAGTTATGCTGATCCTGGGACAATATAACAGTATGAAGCTTTCTCTAATCTCATCAAACTCTCTCACAAAAACAGGCAGTACAACCAGAGCAGAACAAAACTAGAGATGACAATTTTACAAAAGAAGGTAGCAAGAGATGATGAGCACACCCAAGTGAAGAGCTGAGCAGAGCCGGAGGAGAAGTCCCAGGAGCCCTCACAAGCACAGACCGCAGAACCCATGATGAGAACACACCCAAAAGGAAAAAGACCCTGGGCAAACATTCTGAGAAGAACTACGGAGACAGGGATGCCACCTTTCAAGTTCCTCCTATGTAAGAAAACAATCCTGATTATTTTTTAAAAAACTGAAAACAGTGATATAACTATTAAGACCTTAGAATACAGTAGCTTGTACATCATCAACAAGATATAAACAGTCTACGCATCTTACCACAGAGAGCTACAAAGCAAGATTTAACTTCCAATGACAGTCTATAGCTATATTGAAGCCATCTTAGATACAATATAGTGCAAAGTAGATAAGCACAGTAATTTTGTTAGGAATCAAATTTTTAACAGAAAAAGGACAAAAGTATAAAATCTAATAGACAAACTTTGTAATCTTAACTTGGAATTATAACTATCAATGTGAACTATATTTGTCTTTTTTCAGAAAATAAAAGTAGTAATAATTTTTTTATTGCAGGAATTTCAGTAATAAGGGTAAGTACCTTTAGTAATAACAGTAAGTATGTTATAAGGCCTATAGTATGGTCTTTATATATCTTTCCCTAATAAAAGGAACCACAGCTCTTTGTAGTTCTCAGGTCAGTCGCAAGTCTAGTGCAGGTAATCCAAGGTGAGCCTGGCATAGTTTGTTATAGCAGAAAGCAAGCAACTGTAAAAAGCTAATAATGGAATCTTGTCAAAGGGACACAGGAGCTAGTGTGAAAGGGACCCCACTAGACAAACACAGTATAATTTCAGAATCAAAAAGGACAATGCCCATATCTGACTAAACACACAACTAACTCTCTCTCTCTCTCTCAATCTCTTTCTCAAAGGAAGGCTCCAGTCAAACAGAAAAGAAAAACAGGAAACAAATGATCTGTTATGTGTATCACTGGAGACTGCTGCGGTATAATGCATCACTCTGGAAATTGATAATTCAAGGCAGAGTTACATAGTCTATGCTGATGAACTGTGTTTCAGCATAACCAAACGGTCCTAGTGAATGGAATAAGGTCAGAGTTCTGACAACAGAAGAAGTTAGAGACAGGGAATGAATGCTGGATATGATCAAAGCATACTGTAGACACACATGGAATTCTCTTTTTTAAAAACTTTTTAAGATTTATTTATGTATATGAGTGGCATTATCTGCATGCACACCTGCATGACAGAATACGGCATCAGATCCCATTATAGATGGTTGTGAGCCACCATGTGGTTGGCTGGGAATTGAACTCAGAACCTCTGGAACAATGCTCTTAACCACTGAGCCATCTCTCCAGCCCCTACACATATAAAATTCTTAAATAAGAATTTTTTTTTATTCTAGCAAGGTTGGCATAATGGTGTACGCCTTTAATCCCAGCACTTAGGAAGGAAATCTGATTTCTGTGAGCTCAAGGCCAGCCTAGTCAACAGTGAGATCCAACCTACCCATTGCTACACAGTGAGACTTTGGCTTTAAAAAACAAAAAAGTTCTAGTCCATCGCCTTAACCATTAAAGGTGGTGGTGGTACACATGCCTTAAATCCCAGGACTCAGGAGGCAGAAGCAGGCAGATCTCTGAGAGTTTGAGGTCAGACTGGTCTACAGGGTGAGTTCCAGGGCAGCCAGGACTGTTTACATAGAGAAACCCTGTCTTGAAAAACCAAAAAAAACAAACAAACAAAAAAGTCCTGACTAACAAATGCAGGAAGAAATTGGAAATTGCCATATTTCAATTCCTAAGAAATTCAGTTAATTCAAGTACTGACCATCCATGAATGGTAAAACTCTGAGATGGAAAACTGAGGAATAAATGTACTACCAAGCAAACATCATCATTAGTACTAAATAGTGTTAGTTCACTGTTTTTACAAAAAGACAACCAAACATCATAAGCGGTTTGATGAATATAATAAAGAACATAAATCTAATCAATACTTAGTAAAAATAATACCATGGGGAAATAATCAGCAAATTATGGTCTAAAATCTAAAATATGGTGCATTCAATAGGATAGTGATTCTGAGTTCTTTAATGGCATGTGGAAACAGAGGGGCAGAAAGAAAAAAGTGGAAGCATTCTTGTTTGTGACACTCAACAGTTATCACAACCAAACACAGGAGTGCTTCTGCTTGGAACCTGATTCAAACAATTCATAACTCCCCCAGAAAACACATATTTTAGGCAATCAACAAATCTAAACAGGCTTCACATATTAGAAATTAAGAAGGTGATGCTAGTTGAAGTTTTGTTAACTTGGTAAGATATGGTAGTGAAACTGGCTTAGGGAATATGTCATTTGTAATACATACTAAGTATTTAAGGATGAAATGGCTTGGTGTCTCAGAGCAAATATTCAAGAAAAAGTTGTAAGATATGAAGCAAATATAAAATATAGGTGGTTAAAGCTGGTGATGAGGAGGTCACAGTAGTCTCTGCTTTGTGTATTGAAAACTTTTGTAATAAAGGTTAACCATACAAACACTGTGAGTTTTAGAGTCAGATTTTTAGGCTGGAAGCCCAAAGCAATGAATCTGGACAAGAAGGCTGACCTGTCAAGCAGGTCTCTTTCTGAGAGATGAGGGAAGTGACCTTTCATTTATTCAGTCTGCCTGAGACAACACACACAGGGCAGACAAAATGTCTAGGACCTGAGGACCACAGCAAACGCCATCATTAGTACTAACTAGTGTTAGTTTAAGAGGATAGCAAAGGCGCCTGGATGGTTCTTTGTATAAAAACTGTGTTTATTTTCTGTCAAAACAAATTTCATTTTCAAATCCACATTAATATGCAAACAAACTACCTATAACTAACTACTTCTCCTTTCTTATCATTCACCTCTTTGAAATGAATAAGCGCAAACATTGCTACCCCAATGAACACAAAGATGGTCATACATTAGAAATTTGGCACCAGCTGATCTTCCAAGGTAGGGACATGGGTTCAATTCCCAGCACTTACATGGCAGCTCACAACTATCTGTAACTACAGTTCCAAAGGATCCAATGCCCTCTTCTGACCTCCACAGACATCAGATATAAATGTGGTACATATAAATGTGGTACACATACATGCAGGCGAAACATTCATATACAAAAAATAAATGAAATTTTGGCTGGGCAGTGGTGGTGCACGCCTTTAATGCCAGCACTTGGGAGACAGAGGCAGGCGGATCTCTGAGAGTTCAAGACCAGTCTAGTTTATAGAGTGAGTTCCAGGACAGCCAAGACTGTTACACAGAGAAACCCTATCTCAAAAAAAAAAAAACAATAAACAAACAAACAAACAAATAAATAAATAAATTTATTTTTAAAACTTCATTACCCAAATATTATCAATGTTTTATCTATAATTCTTCACAGTTAATTCTAAATTTGACTTTTCTTTAAAAATAAAGAGCTAAGAATACAGATGACCAACGAGTGTTTGCCTAGGATGTCTGAAACCCTAGATTCAGTCCCCAGAACTTCAATAAAAAAAAGAAATATGAAAGAAATTACATAACAGAAAAATCTAATAAACATACATACAAAGCAATTGCTTTCTCTTTTCAACTTAAAAGTTAAGATATATTTCTCTAGTTTCTAAACAAAACCAGGTGAATGTTCATACTATATTTCATGTTTTACATTATAAAAATACCCCTTTTATAAGTAGAAATTACCCTGAAGTCTACAGAGCTGCAGCAACTGATAAATTTTTCCTTTCACTTTTAATCAGGCTTCTTGTTGTAAGAGCTCAGCAGACAGTGACGCGAGACACTGCCTCCCAACTTCCGTTCACCTCTGCAGTTCCACAAGGGACACCATGTCAAGATTGCTCAGCTTTTTTGATGAGTGCTGCGTGGATAACTAATGTGTAAATGCAGATATGTATAGAAAGCACTTTTGACAGTGATGTATTGCAGCTGGTTCCAGATGTCGGTAAGGGATGCT